>LOEQ01005470.1:68858-87270 GCA_001685075.1 Bramus lutescens | reverse complement strand
CCATCAAACGCTGAAGTTAAAAACAGCACATCTAGCTCTGGATCTCAGTTCTCACTCACTTTAGTGTCTGCTCAGATTAATGCCTTCGAACCTCAGTTTCCTCATCTTTAGGTGATGTGCTAATTACTGTGCACAGGGCTGTGGGATATGATAGTTCTGTCTCACGCAGCATCCTGAATATAACTTTCCGAGGTTTGTAGCTACCTGGTCTTCTGTTGCTCTTTGCTCCAGAACCCTGACAGCCGCTACTCTGTAGACTTCACCTTCACTTATGACAGGAGACACAGAAGGCTAGCAGATGAGGGTTAAAGCAGGAATACTGTTTATTGAGCTGACAGTGACTCACACGCCTGCCCACATTGCTAAGAGTCTAGGCATTTACCCAAGTCGGGGAGAGGGTGTATAGGGGTGGGTGGGACATGGGTTTGTGAGCAAAGAATGTTCTGTTCTGGGGACTATAAACATATGCCAACATGCCTTCCATAACCTAAAAAGGCTTGGTTGAAGGCCCCTCAACCTCCAACCAAGTTCACTGGGTGGACTGTGCTCAGCCTCCTCAAGGAAGTACTCAGGGAGCTACCTCCGTTGTGTCTCAGAGCTGTTGTGGGCGAAAGTCTGTAGTACTGGATTCTGTGAGGGTTTGGGGTGGCTGTCTGAGTGGGGACTGCCACCATTCCTTCTTGGATGGCTTACTCTGCTACTGCAAAGGGAGATGTGCCAGGAACATGCTAGATATATGGCTGCCAAATAGAGCATTTCTCCAGCCTCCTGGGTCTGTCCCAGGCTGTATTTATCCCTAGACAGGCAAGTTCACGATTAGTCCATGACTCATCACACTGAGCCCTGCTTCCATGACCTTATTAGCAGTTAGTATCTAAGCCTATGTTCCACACTTCTTGGTTAGCATCCTACGGGCTTTCAAATGAATACCCGGATACTGACTTCTGCCTGACATCCTGTATACAGCCTGCTCCAAACCCTTCACTCAGCATCTGTGTCTCTATGTTACTCATTTTTATCAGGATTTAGGTGTAAAATTGTGGTGCTCTCTTGGAACTTGTTCTGGACTTTTAAGCTCATTCTGGAACCTTCCTCTAGGCTTCCATATACCACAATAGCACTAATCTTTTTTAAAATTTTATTTTAATTAATTAATGATTAAAAAACCCTATCTTTCCTCATTTTACATACCAATCCCAGTTCCCACCCTCTCCCCTCCTCCAGCTCCCTCCACCTTCCCCCCATCCACCCCACAACAGCTCTTGTACTGACTTTAGTTATAACATGGTCTTGGAAAGGACGAGTCAGGATTGAGCCGGTGTACATTTAATATTCATTGGTTATTTGAAATTAAGCAAATTATTGGTTAAGACTCAGCTTCCTTGGTTGTAAAATGAAGCAAACTATACCCGCTTCTTAGAGTAAGGTAAGGATTAACTGAGATAATCTAAACTCATGAATGGGGTAAAATAAAGATGTACGCCTATGCAGAGCCCAGAGCCCACACAGGGAACACCCTAAGAGTAGCTTTTCTCTTTTTGAGACAGGGTCTCACTATGTAATGCAGGCTGAAACTTACTGTGTATACCAGGTTGGCTTTGAACTCACATCTATATCCTCCTGAGTTCCAGGGTCAAGTGTATATGCCACCATGCTCAGCCTGCTAACATTTTATTAAAGGTCAAATACCTTCCTCTCCTTGATGTGACCTTCTTGGGCCACTTTGGAGTCTCAGTTAACCCTGAGTTAGACTGGTGTTTTTGTTTGTTTTCTGTTGCTTTAACAGAATATCTGAGGCTGGATGCCTTATAAGGAATAAATTTAAATGATGGTCATGGAAGTTGAGAACATAGAAATTGGGGCAGTAAACAGCCTCTGCCTGCTTCTGGTACACCACAATATGGAGAGTATCCCAAGTGAGGCAGAGTATAGTGGTGTGGATCTGTGTTCTTCTATAGCCACTAATGCTATCACAGGGCTCACCCTAGGAGTGTACCTAACCCCAGTTACTCCTGAAGGGCCTCTTTTACAGTACAATCAAGAAAGGGATTTGTGGACTAAATTTTTGATGCATGAGCATAGGGGGCTCACATTCAACTCACAAAAGTAGATGTTTAAGAAAGCAGTTGTGGTGACAACAATATTATGCCTGATGTCCACATGCCTCTTAAAAAGCATATATGATATATGCTATGCATTTGTATATGTACATATATGTATATGTGTATATGTTTCACATTTCATTTTCATTTATTTATACCTGGTCTAAAATTGGTGCGTTTGCGTTGGAATTTGTAAGGAGTCTTAGTGGGGTGGTACAAATGCAGTCTGGGGTTAGAGGGAGGGGAGAGGGCCTATTAGCAAAAATGTGACCTGCACCTGCCCGATGTGCCCCTGCCACCAATGTGTGCCCAGGACGCTGAGGGTGGAGCCTTATTTCCTTGTGTCCTTTGTGCCTGAAACCTGATATTTATTTGCCTGGAAGATGTTTCTAGAAAGAAACAACAGCTCTTGTAAAGTGACCAACTTCTCTTTCAATGAGGACATGTTTTTTCCCTTAAGAAAATCAATATGTGATTTCTTCTGTCTTCAATAGAACTCAAGGGGCTGTGCACAGGCTTTTCTCTCTGTACAGACATTTTGCCACACACATCTTAAAGAGCCATTGAGTGAACTGACCGAAACAACTGGCGCTTTGAGGGAGCTTTTGTGCTGCTCTGGAGATGGGTAGATTGCCATGCTTTCTGAGAAGGCAGCAGCAGCAGCAACACTCCGTCCCTGGAGTGCTCAGCTGGATTGAGCAAGTTAAACCGCTTCTTTCATGGAAGTCTATAAAAAGCATCACCCCAGAGGATGGGTGGCATTCCAATTTATCAGTAATAACAGAGGCGAGCAGTCAGGTGGAGAAATGTGGCCAGTTTGTGACTGTCTCTTTTTTCTGACCTCTTTGAGTCTGGGAAAGGGAGATTGTAGAGAGAGAGGTCATGAGGAAGCAGCCCAGAGGTTTTTGCTTTGCCTTCATTCCTCGAGGGAGAGGGATACTTCAAAATCTGGGGCACAGACTGTGAAGATGATGACCTGAGAGAAGAGTTAGCATGACATATGCTGTGCTGAGCCAAACACACAAGTAGGATTCAGCATCAGGGTAAAAACAGGTTGGTGAGTGGGAGCATGGGGAGACAAGAGCCATTTGGGAGAAAACCAGGACCTAATTCACAGGTCTCGGCTGTCTGCATCGCATTCCTCCTTCACAGAGCCTGAGAGCTTGGTGAACAAGGGAGGCTCTAGCCCATGGAGAAAAGGGGTGGAAGGTGGGCATGGAGGTCATCTGAGCGTCTTCGTGTGTCTTTAGGAGAGTCAGTTCCAGAAAAACAAACTGGCCACAATACATTTGCTGAGAAAGGAGAGACAGACAGACAGACAGACAGACAGACAGACAGACAGACAGACAGACAGACAGACAGACAGACAGACAGACAGACAGACAGAAGAGAGAGTTCATGTGCCTGTGGAGGTGCATGTTCATGTGAGATGGGAGGGCACTATCTGTGCCTTCCTTATGTTCTTAGCAAGAATCAGAGGCCATCAGAGATGGCCAAGGCTCATATTTCCAGTTTTTGTGGACTCCACCTGGAGAGGAATATATTCACGTCTAAGCCTGTAGGCTGAGGAGACTCCTCTAACTGCTCCAATCAGAGAGAAGTGATTATGACATTTCCTTGTTAATAGTGAAAGGCATGTGACTGTCCAGCAAGAATCCACAGGCCGTAGAGATCAGCTGACCTCCCTCTCAGAGGGAGTTGGAAAATCTTATAGTTACAGTGTGGCCTGGTGTGTGAGTCCTTGGGGGATTCTCTACATTGATACCAAATCCCTTTTGTCTCCTTGAGAAATCCCTAGGGCAGAAAACTGAGGAGTGAAGAGAAGAACAGCCGCCAGGACAGGAAGGAGTCTCTCAGATAATGCCCTCGTTGGGAGCAAAGCTTGTCTTTCACGGACTGAGATGGGATATAAAGTGAAAAGGATTCAATTTTGTATCGTAAAAAATGAGTACGTGAGCCCCCGATATTTTAGAATATGACCTGGTTTGGGAACAACTTTGTTCTAGATTGTTAGTTAGGAAGATATCATACTAGACTAGAGAGTGGGTATCTAATCTAACATGATTAGTGTCCTTATAAGATTTATGAGATACCCAAAATGCTGTGGGATGACTAAGGCACCTGCAAGCCAAGGGATGCCAATGGTTGCCAGAAAACCATTAGAAGCTTAGAAGACAATAATGAATTCTCAAGTGTGGCCCTGTGGCCCTGTGGCCCTGCCGACACAGTATGATTTTGGACTTTGGGCTTCTATCTTCTAGACTAAGAGAATACATTTATGTCAGTCAAAACCATCCAATTTGTGGTTCTTTGTTCCAATGGCCTTAGCAAATGAATACAGAAGATGCTGTGGTTTGCATGCATGTCCCCCAGGGTTTCATGTGTAGGAAGCTTGGTCCTCAGTGTGGTGATATGGGACTGGTGTGGAGCCTTCAGAGGGTATGGAGGGAATAAGTGGCACACAGTTGTTTGGCACATCTTCAGAAGGGATTATGGGTTCTGGGGAGATAGTTGAGTGGGAAAGGGTACTGTGCGAACATGAGTACCTGAGTTCAGATCCCCGGAATCCTTATGAAAACCCAGGTGTGACAGTGTGCACTGATGACCCAGCACTCAGGCATCAGACAAAAAGAAATGGGGGTGGGTAACCAGCGACTCTAGCTGAAGGAATGGCCAGCCCCGGGTTCAGTGAGAGACCCTGTCTCAGTGGGATAAGGACAGTGGTAGAAGACACCTAATGACTCTGTGGATTCATCCCTGTTCCTCAGATCTCTATCTCTGTCCCTACCCCATTTCCCCAATCTTTCCTGCCCATGCCTTCCAGGGCTTTGCGGGTGGATTTCTGGATTTCTGGGTGAGATTTCCAGGCCCTTTCCATGTTAATGGGACATGACTGTGTAGCATCAAAAATGCTTTGTCCTGTTCTTCAGTCACACACCACAGTAAAAGCCTACACAGCCACAGGTAGGCTATCACATTAGCTCAAGATCTAAGAATTCTTCCCATGCACTAAGGCGTGAAGCTTTCCCAGTGACCAGATAGAGCTCACACATGTCTCTGCAGAACCTGCAGTCAGAGGCATGTGGCTAGGACTGCTTAGAGAAGCCGGCTGGCCCCGAGAGGGACAGGGGAGGGTGGGTCCTGATTATGAGCAAGAGGAGATGCATTTGAAACTGAGAAGAAGCTGTGTTGGAAATCAGAACAGCTGTGGGCTCCTCCGTGCAGCAAATGGGTATGTGGGGAATGCTATGTAGCCTTAATCACATTTAACACGCCTGTCAGGGAGTTGGGTTCATCTCTGTATTAATTCGGGTTATAGACATTGTTTGCTTGATAGGGTTCGGCTGTCTGCTGGTACAGCCAGCATGGTTGGAAAGAAAATGGTTGAGTCCATTTTCTGGGAAGAGCACCTAGTCAGCTCTAGCAGGCTGGGTTTATTTTTGGGTTGGCGCAACGTTAAAGCAGATGCTGGAAATGACTCCTCCAAAGTTAGAGCAGGGGCAAGGGCAGATCCCTAAGAGTGGGCACCTTAGTCCTAGTTTGGATAGGTGGGATGGCACCAGTGTGTTTCTGTGTGTGACTGTTTTTCAAATCTAGAGTTTCGAGTGCCTCTATCAACCAGAGATCCATGGAGGCCCAGGAAAACACCCACCTTTTCCATTCTGGGTTAAGCACACAGTCTATTCTGTATTTGCCAAGCAAACCCCAACTTGCTAGCCCCACTTAGGATTGAGATGGAGGGATGAAGGACAGATGGGAGCTTGTCATTGCTTTATTCACTTAAGATGGTCACAGAGCACAACTCCTGTCAAAGCCTTGTGCTTCTGGAGTGGCTAACAGGCTAGTGTTTGGTGATGTGCCATTCTATGCTTGGCTCTGCGCTGGGTGCCACACACATGGGGTGACATTCTGCGACAATTCTGTACTATACAGCAATAGGATTTTAATTTTGCACTCCACAAATTTAAGAGCAGAGGTGGCTGGCTGACCTTTTGAGGAGGTAAGAGACCATAAAAGGTGAAAAGTCACATTGCAACCTGTCTTGAACCCCCTGTAGAAATCCAGCAAGACTGTGGAGAGCAGCAATGGTGAACAGGATGCTTTGTCTGTTGGTGATGTAGTTTCCTCACCTGTAAAGCAGGTGATGCAGGTATCTCTTCGTGAAGTTAAAGACTGATGAAAGAAATCCCCGAGAATGCTGAAGCAGAGCAGAAATAGTTATTGGGTTTCTATGGCATTATGGAGAAACATACCAATTCAGTCACCATGGCTGTGTAACAAATTACCCCCACAAGTCAGTGGCTTGAAACAGTGGTAATGTATGCTACTCATAAGCCAGCAAACCAGAGAAGGATGTTTAGGAACACACTGTCTCCTCCACTTGGTGTCAGCTGGGCCAATGTAAGGCGATAACTGACATCATCCAAAGATTTTCCTGTGTGGTGGTTGGTCTTGGCTGTCTGCTGAGGCATTTCCTGTGACTGTCATCCTGGAGCATGGCCTCTCTAGGCGGCTGAGCTTTGCAAACAGAAAGTCTAGAGGAAAAATGAAATAGAGTGTACAAATGAAGGGGTGATACTTGCTGGGAGAAGGCTGTGCTAGGCACCCAGAGGTGCGGCCCTGCCTCTGAAGGGGCCTCCCACTGTCCTCTACAGCTTGGCCGCCTTCTGCTCCAGTCCAGATTCCAGGGATGGGAACAGTCCCTGCTTCTCAGCAGGAGCGATGTTTAAATCACCGTATGAGAAGAGCAAAAATCAAGGCTTTGGAAAATATGAACTGATATGGAAAGCCCTGCTTTATACAAGGCACCGTCCCTGGCATGGATGGCGCTACTGATCGTACTGGGGCACTCAGCTTCACCGTCTGCATGAAGATGGGCAGATGACAGCTGGCACTTGCTGAACTCTGCACTTCCGTCGTTCTAAAATCTTCTCAGCGTTTTCTGAGGAAATCTTTAGAGACCTTTAGAATTTATAAGCATTTTGTTTGAAAGACTAATTTGTATTTGTTTATGTGCGCCTCCATATGTGTATGCCCCATGGGGAGTGTATGCGCGCGCATGCCCCTCAGATCCCCAGAAGCTGAGCTTACAGGCTGTTGTGAGCCTCCTGATGTGGGTCCTTCATCAACTGATTTGTCCTAGAAGGAACTGACATGGAAGGGATTAACCGGAAGAGGTAGAGAGGTAGCCTTGGCGCCCAGGAAACTCTCTTCAGATTGGCAGGGCCAGAAGGCTTGAGTTCCCCAGTGTGACTCTATGATTATGGATTGTCTCCTTACTGCGTGTCATGGTGCATGCCTGTGTTCCAGGTATGTGGGGGCTGGGACAAAGGGGACCATTTGAACCCAGAGGTCAACATGAGCAATGTAGCAATACCTCAATTCAAGAGAAGAAGGGAATAAGAAGTTTCCTTTTTCACTCAGCTTAGCTCTGGGAAGTATTTTCTCTTCAGTTTGGCTGGCATTAGATAATTTTTTTTTAATTGTTTGCTGAACACGCTTGCTCCTGTTTGGGATTTCTCCCAGAGTGTACTAACTTCTGCTTTAGAGGGCTTTTCCACCCTCCACCCCAGCTCTGCCTGGGGAACAGGGGTTACACCCCAGTGTACAATAGTACCTGGGCCATCAAGAGGTAGGCCCAGCTCTGGGCACTGACTGCCACCATCCTCCCCCAGCCTCCTGTTCTTTGACTCACCTTTACAGGCTGATGGTGACCTTTGCTTCCAGCTTTACCAGGTCAAGGGTGGCCTGGCTCATCAGGAGGACCAGTGCCTCTGTGTTCCTTGTCCTTCGAGTCTGCTCCTTTTCAGACATTGAGAAAGAAGTCATTCTTCCTGTAGCTGAAACTAAATCCTAGAGGAGTTTTGTTTGTGTTGCTAGTCGTTTGTCTCAAAGCCAAAGCAAGGTTTTCTTAAAGGTAGCTCCTGGGCCTGTGGGGGACCTGCCCTGGCATATTTACTCAGGAAACTGGCTTCTGGGCTCTGCTCCAGCCCAAGTGGATCCACATCCCCGGTATTGAGAAGGCAGCACTTTTAGCCAGTACTTGAGTGTTTCTGAAGCTAACAGCCTTCCTCCTGCACTCTGGTGTAACTGTCAAGCGGCAGAGTGTTGGAGTCTGACTGAGTTTGGCTTGTGACCTCAGGTAAGCTCATTCCTGTGTCTGAACTTTGCCCATTGGGTGGCAAGACATTTTATTCAGGACAGGTTTAATTTGTGCCATCTCTTCTGTTGTTATTATTGATAGCAAGTACCATGATTTCAATCATAGTGGGTATGCACAAGAGGGGCCAAGGTAAGTACTGCTAGTTACCTACCCAAAGTCATGCTCTTCATCCCCAGTTTGGCTAAAATGGCAGATCCTAGCCACCCTTTCTGTATGCCATGGAATACCTAATGAACTTGCATTAGAAGTCATTTGGACCCATTAGTGATATATATATATATATATGCTAATATATAAATATATGTATATTTATATATGCTATAGCATTAAACCACTGGTGTACTTAGATCTTCCTTATACAAAACATTGAAAACTAGTGATGTAGTTAGGTTTTACTTGTTGTGGAAAGACATCTGGGGAGAAACTGATCCTAACTACAACTATAGTCTTTTTGTCCCTGAAATACCCTGGTAGACATTAACACGTAAAGCAAATATCTGTGCACGTCACATGTTATCCTTAAGAAAACAACGCTTTTACTTCAGAGGACGGCTGAGGTTATGGACCACACCCCGCTGTACCTGTCATCTGGCTCTTTGAAACCCAGCCTTGGTTTACATCCTCAGTTTCATCCTTTCAAATTTTCTCAAAGGTTCACAAACAAAAAATTATCTTCTGCTTTTAAAATCTCTTTTCTTGCTGTATGTTTATTTTGGCACAAATGTTGAACCTGCCATTCTAGCTTGACTGTTCCACACAAAATGGGTGTAAAGTGTATACTTGTGGTCAGCTTTAAATCCTGTACCTCACCATGTCACAGAAGTTACCAAAACAATGCCTGGAAACACATGTGAAATTGTACAGAAAAACTGAACCTTCGTATGCGGGTCATTGCTGGCTTTGTCGCATCAGTGAGCTAGGTTCTTACTGTTTAGTCTTCTTAACTAGAGGATGGTTGAGACTAGCCATGCCTCAGAGTGCATTTGCATTCCAGCAGAACTCAAACAAAGCCAGGCCTCCCTATCTACAGGCCTCTACCTGGACTCTGACTCAACAGTCAGGGTTTGGAACTCGGAGGTCTACATCTTTAGGATGCAGCTAGGCATTTTGACACAGTTGATCCAGAGATTATTCTCTGAGAAACCCTGAGGTCCAAATAGAAGGACGCATGTGGCCAGTAAGTATGTGCTCAGAACCATTGGAGTTTAAAGAAATAGAAGTAAAAATGCTAAGAGCTTCTAAACCTATCCAGCTGGCAAATATTTCTCTCTCAATACAGCAGGAGGTCACTTCCTTGCTTAGTGGAGCGGGAAGGAAAGATGACTTACTGGGGAAGTGGACGGGGGAGGAAGGGAGGGCTTGAATATGGATCTTAAGAATTTTAATATTTCAGCCTCTTCAACTCTAGCGAATTCTTGAAGGGATTTTCATGAGGGATAACAGGTGCGTGAAAGCTTGCAATGATCCAGACACGTAGTTCAACACATCATTACTTATTATAAGGAAAATAGAAATGATTTTAATGTCCAGCACAAGAGATATTTGGTTAAATATTCTGGCTGACTTAGCTGATGAAATATTATATAAACATTAAAATGCTGTAGAAGGATATATAAAGACATGAGGAAATTACCATAAAGTGACATTAACTGAAAAATAAATATGTATCTGGAAAATCCATTTCTTCAGTGCCTTTCTATATTTTTCAAAATCTCTGTAACAAGCATGTCATTAATTTTGGTAGTTGGGGATGGTGATTAATGCTACTTGAAGGGGCTTCCTTCGGTACCTGTCACACTGGGTTTGCATTTCTATCAGTGACAGATTGTGATGTGGGGCATTAATCTCTTCGTTTCTGATCCCTCAGCTGTAAAATCGAGTAAATGTTAACAGCATATGGGTTGTCATGAGCGCTAAACGAGTTATTTATGTAAACGTACTTGACATATAGCAAGAGCACATACATGCTTCCTAGTGTCTCTCCACTCCTTTTTAAATATTTGGAATTGTAAAGCGCACTGAACTTTGAGGCCAAGTATCAATGAAAAGAGGTTTATTTCTTTTACACACACCATGAATTCTGAGTTGTTTGCTGTGGACTCCTTTTGTGGGAAAGCCCCCTGTGGCACACAGAGCACTTCTAGAAGTAAACACTGAAGTAAATAGCTGAAGTTCCAATTGGCTAAGTGTGGCCTCTGTTCTGACATGGTTCTCCTCTGTCCATTTCAGCAATTTGGGGTGTTTAAAGACTTCTTCTCTGCCTCAATTTAAATAGAAAATCCTATCATCTTGTCTTCAGAGGAAACAAAACTCAGCTGTAAACGTTTTTCATCTCCTTCAAATCCCAAAGTCCTAACCCATTTCTAATTGTGAGAAATATTGGAAACCTAGAAGTAACTATAATAAATGATATAACAGACCTTAACAAAGAAAACTACCACACATTGAGAGAAACATTTCAAAACAACTGAATTAATTAAGGGATGTATGATGCTCATACTTTGGGAGATTTAATACTGTATAGCTATCAGTTTTCCCTCAGATTTGCCTATATGTAGAAGTATGAGTAACTTTCATGTATTCTATAATGTCTACATTAGCACTGCTTAGAATAGCCCCAAATTGACGACTCAGTCACCCACCATGAATGGCTACATAAACTCTTTTATTTCAGTATGAAGTGCTACACAGCAACGGCAATGAGCAATCCATGATTGCGTGCAGTGATATGGATGAGGCTCATCAACATTGTAAGAACAAAAAGACGCATTTAAAGGAATGAATACACCGTGATTTTGTTCATTTGAAGTTCAAACCCGGGCAAATCAATCTATGTAGTCAGCGGTCGGTCTTGCTGGGACTTGGGGAATGCAAAGGAGAAGAGGGTGGATGCAGGTTCTGTACGGCTCTCACTCTCCATTTGTGTGCTGCTTGTAGGGCTGTGCTCAGTTTGTGTGATTCATCCAGGTCTAGCCCCATGCTATGTCTGTGTGTAAACATATTTGGTATTCAAATAAAAATGTCTAAAACTTATTTTATGTAAAAGAAGAAATGTAAATAAGACAAAGCCTTATTTACTGGTCATCGAAGTAATGACCTTGTAATCTTTGGGGGCAAAGCACCTACTGTCCATCTGGGAGATGAAAGGAGCCCTAGGTTCAGTGTTGAGGTTGGCATTGGTGAGACTCGACTGCAGGAAGTTTTGATTAGTGCCAAAACAGATGGGAGAGGCAGGGCAGGGGGATGTGATGGATAACCAAATTGGTTTTGCTCTTACATCTTCACCAATCCACACAGCAAAGCTATGGCATATTTTTACATACTAGAAAACTGACACTCGTGGGTATCTCATTGACCTGGTCAAGATGAGAAAGAGCAATAATTTCCCATGGTTGCTATAACTAATTTCTACACATTGATTGACTTATCATAATAAAAAGTTTTTCTTTCACAATTCTAGAGGCTATATGCTCTCTATCTTGATGTTAGTAGTTAGCCCACATTCCATCAAAATATTTTAGAGAAAAGTTTGCCCTTTACATTATTGTGCTTCTGGTAGCTCCTCGCATTTGCTCCATCTTCAGTCCGTCTTGTCTCTGTCTCTCTTCTTTCCAGGATGGTATAATGACACTTGTTGGATTTAGGGCTCAGTTAGAAATGTGGGATGATTGTATCTTGAGATCCTTAACCATATCTGCAAAGACATTCTTTTTTCAAATGTCACTTTAAATGACTTTTAGGATAGAAATAATCCTAATAAAATAAAAGCTAGATTTTATTTCAGTAACCTTATTCATTCTTTGTGGAAGACACAATTCCAATCACTACAGGGAGTAGGAAAACAAGGCAATTGAAAACGACCAATCTGATGCCACTCCAATAATAGAGCTTTCTTCATTTCAGTAAGCGGTCACCACTGTTCTCACATCATCATCCAGAGACAATTTCTGAGATGTCTCAAAACATCTTGAATACACCGGAGCACAATGGTGCAAGAAAATGAGTCAGGAATGTGCTACCCATCGTTCTTGCTTCTAGTAAGGGTTGATGCTATGAAGCCCAAGCATCTGTCACCCTGCTGGTATCCCCTGTGATCCTCTGCTGTATTGACTTTCATAGTTCACAGTACCTTCTTCTCCAAACAATAACCTTTGGGCAGATTGTGGCACAACCCACATTCTCTCACCTCTTGTCAGAGTCAACATTTGATAAGAGGTTACCAGAGGTGGCAACCTCGCCTGGAGTTAGGATCAACACTATAGCCAGGCCTCCCTGCCATACCATGCCAGAGCCACCCAAACAGTGTCCTTAATTTAAGTTTCTTTACACCTCTATTCTGCTTACTTGTTTCTTCCTTCTTTCCCAATAAATTACTTCTTCAAGAATCCCCAGTTTGGTGTAGCTTCTTGGGAAACTAAGACAATGCTTCTGTTGACATCAGCCCATCTTTCCTGTCAGTCCTTGCTGTATAGAGCCCTTCATTTCTCTGCAGCTGTGGATTTGCGTGGCTCTCACTGACAGGACCACTGAGGAAGTTTGATACCCACGCCCTGACCCTCAGTGTTTCACTGGCAGGTTTTTGAAGATTCAGCTTGAGAGATCAACATCCCTGATATCAACAAGCTAAGTGTTTGATTCCTGAACCCATGGCCATCCACACACGTGACAGGAAAGAACACTCGTGTTAGTGATGGAGAAGTGATCAGTTTATTCATCTGTAGAAATATGTTTCATTTTCCTAAAATATGATCTCGGCTTCCTAATTATACTTTATACAAAGAAGTGAGAATTTAGAAGCCTTTGACATTTAATTCTGTGAGCCAAGTGAGCAATCAGTCTGGCTGGAGTCTTGACCAGACGTCTTGGTTAGCAGTGAATCAATAACTGAATGAACTACAAAATCATCCACATTCGCTCTTTTTAGGAGCCTTGAAAAAAAGAGTAGACACAGAATTGCCACAGACATACTCTTGGGGTGAAAAAAGACTGTCTGTAAACTTGGCATGCTTATAGAGACACTTAAAAAGGCTTTGCGGGCTTATAATTAGAGGTAGGGAGTGAGTGGCTCTCCCAAGAAGAGTGTGGTGCTATATTGACCATGATCTTGAGTCCAGACTGGTGGAGCTAAAGGCCACCAAGGCCTTCACCTAGCAGCAGATGCCTCCAGCTCTAAGTGGAATGCAGCCTTGGAAATCAGAATGAGGGGGTTGTGGTCCACCTTTCTGGGTTCTGCCTCCTAGATCCTCTCATGCCCTATGCTCGCTGGCTTTGCTGCTCTCTGTACTTAGGTTTTGTCACTAATTTGCCAAAAGCTTCACGTTTTCCTTTTGTTGATTAGTTATTTTTTCCAGCCTGATTGCAGGTTCCCCTCCTTCTCCTCCCAGAACCCCATCTACTCCTCCTCCTTTCTCTTCAGAAAAGGGTAGGCCTCCCATGCATATCAGTCAGCCATGGCTTATCAAGTTTCAGTAAGACTAGGCACCTCTTCCCTTATTAAGGCTGGAAGAGACAAAAGCAGGCGAAAGAGCCACAGATCACCCCTATTCCCATTGTCAGGAGTCCCACATAAACACCAAGCTGAACAACTGTAACATCTGCGCAGAAGGCCGAGGTCAGTCCAATGCAGGCTTCGTGGTTGTCAGTTCGGTCTCTGATAGCCCCTATGAGCCTGGTTAGTTGATTCTGTGGGTTTTCTTGTGATTTCCTTGATCCCTCTGGCTCCGACAATCTTTCCTCCCCCTCTTCCATAAGATTCCCTGTTAACTCACTTCTTGTTGGTGCTATTCCTTAGTTCTGTTCCCAGGAAGAGAATCCCACTGGCCATGGTTATCTCTGTGTGCCTGGCTGTACTCTTTATAGCCATCCTTCCTACACAATGACTTAGATTAGGAGCCCACCACCTCCAATCTTATCATCTAGGATCTGACAGGGGGTAGAGGTTGAGAAAGTGACATGTTACAAAAGACAGCTGCTTAAGGCCTGCTTCTCTCTATGGATGTGACAGGAGCGGGCACAGCAACTGGCCTGTGTGGTAATAGCACTCAAACTTCTGCGCCGTGGGCTGCTCATTCCACAGTGTTGGGGAGCGGCTTTGGAAGGGCAGAGTTTGTTTGTCCCCTAACAATCTGGGAGGATGAACAAGTCAGGATCTCACAGCCTTGGGAGCTAAGAGGGATGGCCCTCCCTTTATCCTCATTGTGACTTAGGGAAACCCCACCCTGGCTCACACCTCAGCCCTGCAGTAGAATGTACTGGGCCGCTCACACTTCCAAGCCTGCTCACAGTTTATTTTACCTACTTTTCTTTCTGTAACAAAAGCAGTTTAGGGCACAACTTAAGGGGAGATTTATTTTGTCTTTTACTTTTAAAATGCACAGGGAAGGCATGGCAGCTGGAGGGGCTGTGTCAGCAGCTACTCCTGAAATGGCAGCAGACCCTCAGAAGCCTTCCCTCAGTAACCTACCTCTGCCTGCTGACTTCTGCCTCCTGAAAGTTCCATACTCCCCAAAGGAATCATCAGCTGGAGAGCAAGTGTCCAAGCACATGAGCCAATGGGAGCCATGTTCGATTCAAACTGTGACAGGGTGGTTGATCGTACCCTTCTCACAGACTCCTATACGTGTGTGCTCTCCTCTTTTGTAGCTGTCAGGAGAGAGAAATGGGTGTCTCTGGAGTCTCCCCTCTTTCCTGCTATACCTCAAACGTTGGTTCTCTACTCAGCAGCCAGATCCATTAGGTGGGTCAAGCCACTCCTTTAATCAAAACCTTCTAAAGGCTTTCTTTCTCCCATAGAATTAAAGACCAGGTCCTGCATGTGGCACAGAACATATTATGTAACTGGATCCTTCTCCCTAAAGACCCATATATCATCCCTTTAAGCCACTATCTGAGGAAGGGCTTCCCTCTGCGCTTCTAGCTTTTTTCTTCCTGGGTTTAGTTTTATCACAGCTCCTGCTACACATCCTCCCTGGCTGCCCACCTCCACTGTGTTTTATCTCATATATTCTCAGTGCCCACAAGGATCCTGGCACAAGCCTGTTGACTGAATGTCGGAAACACAAGTTAGTAGGTGTTGGGAAATACAGACAAGAAAAAGTAATTTTTTAAAATCACCACACAGAAGGTTCATGGCTCATATATCTATAACCAAAGACTAGCAAGAGAAAAACATAACGACAGTATTGAATAGGTTGTATCTGACATGGGAGATTTCAGAGATGGAGGCCAGAACAAAGAGAAAAACTGTAGCGAAGAGCGGTGAGCAAAGGAGGACAGCCTAGCACAAGCTGGGGGGACTCAGCATCCTTCTTGACCTCCATTCTCATCCCTTCTTCCGGGCGAAGCCGGCACCTTCCACATGAGGGTCTCATGAATTACTCTCAGAGGAAGGAGGCAGAGGATGTTCTCACACACCGAGGTGGAGGCATGGTGAGAGAAGACCTCTGCTCCTGCTGTCTTTTTGAGCTCTGTCAGGCTGTATTTAGGGGTACCAGACAGCTCCAGAAGCAAAGGTTTTGTTGGTTTATAGTAATCATGGTGGGGAAGGCGTGTCTGTGGAGCTCACTGTCTCCTTTTTTCTCTTTCTGTTCTGCTCAGGACTCAGCAGCTGACCCACATTCAGGTCGGGTCTTCCCTCCTCATTGAGACACCCTCAGAAACAGGCCCACGGGCATCCTAGGTGATTCCAAATCTTGTCACGTTGGTAGAGAAGATAGGTCACCACGGTCGGTCTCCCATGGCAGAAGTCAGCAAGGGTAATCATCTCCTTTGCTGCAGCTAGGCCTAGCTGACAGATTCCATCTTGGAATTGGGATCCAGTGAACTAAGGGTCCCTAATCTCTATCTACAGCAGTGAGGCATCATAGGAAGCCCTATGGCCAGTCTCCTGCTGCTGTTCCTATGAGCACCAGCATTTCATGAGTTTGGGATTAACTTCTATAAACCCTTCTGCTAAACAGAGCCAGGGTAGATTGCTAGAGCTTGCAACGAACAACCTGCATTACAAAGAGAGGGTACTGTTCCTCTTGAGCTGCTCAGAAGAGGCAGCTATGCGTTCTCTTTTTTTCATTGGTGGGAGTTGCCTTATCAGCTTCTTAGTTTTGTTGTTGTTGTTTTTAAACACTGGTTTCCATGCTTACAGGACGTATCTGTTCCAGAATCAGAGGTTTTAAGTCATCATATTCTTGGCCTACTTTAACAAGAACTGTGTCCATATTAGATTGGCTCTTTCAGAGAGAAATCACTCTCGTTGTGCTTTATAAAAGTCTCAGACAACAGGACTCAGGGCCTTGAATACTACCCAGCAGTCCGTGCATTTTTGTGAGATTGGAGATAGTTTGGGAGTCCATGATAGACACGCTGGTTAGGCCCAACTTCCAAATCCAGCGAAAGGCCAAACCACAGGACTTCCCTACAGCAAGTGTCTCATTCTCATGGACAATCTGGCCAGTGTTCCAGGACCCCTCTCCAACATGGACAAGAGGTCTTGGTGTCTGTGATGGCACATGGTCCCTTTTTAGGAACGTCTCAGAAAGGACTTTGTTTTCTGGTCTCAATGACAGTGCTTTTCCTGAATTCCTGACAGTTTTTAAATTTTTAGATTCTATTAACCATTCAAATCCATCATTCTCAAGTCCATCCATCATACAACTGACATTGTGAACAAATTGCTCTGTGTCATATTGTCTTACGTTCCATGAGATAGCTATCTTTTCTGACCTTCACCCACAAAATGTAAGAAACAGAATAATTCTCTTCCCACTCCAGTGAGTAGCACTCAAAGCTAACCATATCCCCCACCCCCGCTCCAACCCTTCTTTTGTTTTGACCATTAGAAAGGTCAGGGATAAATCTGATTAAATACCTTCAAGAACTATACTGAAGTTCAGTCTATGAATATAGCTTAAGCATGTGCAAGGCCCTAGGTAAAAATAAAATGAAAAAGAAAATAGAAGAACTACATGATCCCGTAGCAGGTACTTTCATGCTGTCTCTATAACATATTTGAATTCTTTTTATTGTCTTTAATTTCTTAGTCCATTTTTTGGGTCCTCTTCTCATTATATGCAGTTTGCAAGCTATTTCAAGATTTAAATAGTTTTAACAAATTGGAGTCTGAGTGAACAGAATTATTTGGGTAGGGCATGGTGACTGCAGACAGCTTTCCTTTGCCTGTGACATCTGCACCAGCCCCTTTCTCCAGCTCTTCCTGCCTACTATGCTTTCAGAATCAAGTCACCTGTGGAAGCAAATCTGGTGTCATTTGTCTGCTGAGGGAGAAGAAGCCATCTGCTTGCCGATAAGCTCAGTCAGTTGTGAAGCTACTCTTCGAAGGTGATCTGCTGGGCATGAGCGGAGGAAATAAAAGAGGAAATCTTATCAAAGAAAGAGCAGCATCTCTCTGGTGGAGCCAGCTAGCCCAGGAGGAGAGGAAGAATAAAGACAGAGTGTAACCCTCGGAGCTGCGGGAGAGCAGATTCTGGCTAGGATGTAACTCCCCAGACATCTGTCGGTGACATCTACAGACAGACATGCATCGTTGGAGGGATCTGTAAATTATACAGGGGGCAGTTTAATGATCTGCAAAGCATTACATCCAGCCAGCTCAGATAACATCTTGGAAATAGGGCAAGGGAATTAATTTGGGTGGGAGGAGAGTAGAGAAATGGGTGGTGGGGAAGGGGGCTCTCTAGAAAGAGGGAATAACCTAGATGGTCTGGTGGGATGGAATGAGGGGGGAGGGAAGCGAGGCTTTGTGTATATTAGGGAGGATTAAGCAGGAGACAGGGGAGGGAGCCCAGCCTAGGGAACAGAGGAGGAAATGGTCCTTTTACAAAGAGAACATTTAAAAGGAAACTGGGTTTCAAAGAACAGAAGCTTGTTCCCCTCTGTCTCCCATTTATTTAAGGCGTAAGTTTAAGGAGCTATTATGGTTAACTCTAAGGGTTTGCTTGGGATATCCTGAGAGGCTGGGAAGATGGCTCCATAGTCATAGTAAAGGTGTTTTTCGCCAAGGCTGAAAACCTGAGTGTGATTCCTGGAACCTACATAGTGGAAGAACAGAACCAACTTCTGCTAGTTGTTCTCTGACCTTCACACACACACACACACACACACCACCACCACCACCACCACCACCACCACCACC
>LOEQ01005470.1:56464-66873 GCA_001685075.1 Bramus lutescens | reverse complement strand
CCCCCCACCCCTATGCTCCCAGTTTAGTCAGTTGATCTTGTCTGTTTCCAATTTCCAGGTGGATATGTATATGTTTTTCTTAGGGTTCACCTTATTACTTAGCTTCTCTAGGATCATGAACTATAGGCTCAATGTCCTTTGTTTATATCTAGTATCCATTTATGAGTGAGTACATACCATATTCATCTTTTGGGGTCTGGGTTACCTCACTCAGGATAGTGTTCCCAGCGAGGGGACAGTTAGATATTTGTCAGATGTTTCTCCGTGAACACCACTGAACCCCACAAAAGAGTCTAGCTAAGGGGGGAATGGGGAGCGAGAAGAGGGCCTGGCTAAAGTGAGTTGGAAGAAACACCCTTCTAGCACACTGCCTTGCTTAGAAGTCCCAGTGGGACATGAGCAAGCAGTTGCCATATTAATAGGAGACTTCTTATAGGCATAAGGGAAGCAAAGGGCAGACACAGCAAGACAACTGGTTCTTATGAAATTAGATGCATAACTTAATACCTTTCTGCTTACAACCACTATAGGGCTGAGAATGTAACTTAGTGGTAGTGTCCTTGCCATATATGTTCCTGTCCATGGATCAGTGTTGATTCTCGATACTGAAAAATAAGAGGCTATTTCATTTAATCCCCACTATGAAATACTACAGGCGGTTCAAGTTTGTAACCCAAACTACTTGGGAGGCTGAGGCAGGAGGTTCATAATTTTCATTGTGTCCTGGGATACAGAGGGAGAGTTTAAGGCAACTTAGAATCTGGGCCACTTAGAGAGAACCTGTCTCAAAATAAAAAGGTTTTAAAAGACTGACATATTACTTAACGGCACAGTAGCTGCCAGAATGCATAAGACCAGGGCTCAATCCCCAGTACTGAAATCAACCAGTCAATTCCTAAGCATGAAAGAAGGAAAGAAAACAAAACAACAACAAAAGCTAGGTTAGTAGTTTCTAACTTGTATTGCTGCAGACATTTTAAAACTCTCCTGTGGTTTATGTCAACTTTTGATTTGTTGTCTAAACAAATCCAAACTTGTGTCCTTTGAACTGCAATGGTGCTCAGGTTTTGTTGATGTGTGTGTCCCCAAGGTCTGAGCCACCATATTTGGTTAGACTATGATGTTCAGAAGAATACAGGCTAAATCTCCCACATTCCAGTTTTGGAATATCATTGTTTATAGAGTATCCCTCCTCAGACTTCCCTAGGAAACCCTATACTGGCATCTTAGCAGAAGTATAATTCAAGCTGAGCTGCATCTTGGTAGAGCCTATGAAAACAGTAATCCAAGGTCAGAGGCCGCTCCCTTTCCTCAGTTCTCGATTATGATGCTCCAGGATTATCAATAGCCTCCCATGATCATGAACCTGCAAAGCACACAGCAGTGCCTGCTTCTCTCACTGACCTGTTCTCCCAGAAGCCATACATGCCCTCCTCTAACCCCCCAGTGATCAAGGAAGGTCTCCACCATGTAGAAAGTGAGCCTGTAACAAGAGCAGAGACATGTCTCCACACTGGTGGCAGGGTGGCCTGGTCGGCTCCCTTAGAGTGCGAGCCCCAAGATAATGGAGCCATTGTTGGGACCATGGGCTAAGTCTAGCCGGGTCTCTGTGCTCACTGCTGGAGTGACTGAAAGTAGGTCTTTGCCCATTAAGAAGAGGCTCTTATAATACATCCTTCAAAAGCAATAGACCCTTGGAAACCATAATAACCCTGATATTTTCTATTTTACAGACATGCTGCCTTACAGGGCCTATGTTACTCCTCTAGGCTCTTCAATCCCAGTTTTCTATGAAACAAGAGTTTTCATGGTCTGGAGGGAGACTACTAGCATTAAACATGTTTCACCACACACTGGTTTCGTGTTATCTCATCTAATCTTTGCCAGGACCCTGCATTGTAGCATTACTTATTGGGAAACCTAAGGTGAGATAGCCTCTTGTCAATACTTGCACATTTCCCGAGTTAGTAGGTGATAGAAACAGGTGTGGACATCAATCATACTCTATACTCTTGTTCCAGCTTTTTGCTCTACTATTCTACAACAAAGGGACTAGTTTTAGGAGTCCCAGACTTGGTATCTTCTTAGAGACAAATCTAGGAAGGGAAGACCAGCTATTGTACCTGAACCAGGGCTGACTGTCCTGAATTGTAGCTTTTGGCTGGCCTAGCCCCATGTGGATGAAATGAACTGAGCTGTCTTTGTTCAAAATCCCTTATGGGCAGGAATACATTGAATCCCCTCAGTGACTCTGAAAAGTAAAAAGGTTATCTTGGTTTTCAAAATGTAGAAACTGAGGCTGAATGGTTCTGTCAAATCTGAGGTCTGACGTGAGTGCCTCTGCTCCGGCTGCTGTGTGCTCGCTCCCAGCTTCTGGTCTCCGGCATTATTTATTGAGCCCTGATAGTTTGCCATGTGTTGCTGGAGATGGGGCCCTCAGGGCTGACTGTGATGGAAGTCAGATAGACAGGAGGAAGTAGCATCAGGGCTTTCTTGTCAAGAGTCAGTCAGTCTTGACACCTAGGCCGGCTCAGATGTGCAAAGCAAGACTGGAGCACCCAGGGCCAGAGAGAGGAGATCTGTATCTCCCAGCCAGAGGTGGAGTTTACTCAGAACCTCCTTTGTGTTATATCCTGGAAGGGAGACACCAAGAGGGATAAAGGAGGAGAGATAAAGCGTTATTCCATATAATAATGGAATGTTCAGGATTGAATTTGTCCCCATATTATCAAGGAGCATTATAAAACTCCTGTTGAAGGAAGGCTAGACTGGAATTGGATAACCTGGTTCTTTTCACTAGAAAGCATGAATAGAGTCATGAGACATCTTTCTCTCAGTCTCCTGCCCCAGGTCTTTGTTACCCTTATTGCTGGGTATCTTTCTGAGTTAACATCCGAGCAAATAATAGAGGAAGAAGTACATGAGAATTTTGGAATTACTTTTGAGCTAGGGAATGGGTTCATTCTTATCCTGTGACAGCACACCGTAGTGACAGCGTGGGTGCAGACCCCAAATAGCTGAGGACAAATTACAGATCTCCCCATTCCGGTTCTCAGCCCACTCTTTCAGCTCTGGTTTGTATAGCATATCCCCTCAGTCTATGTTACTGGTACTAACCAAGGGCTGCCTGCCAAAGTTTGTGGGTGAGAATAAAAGTCCTGTTCTTAAGATGAAGAGAAAAATGAACGCCAACTTCAGAGCACAGAAAGACACGTGTTGGTGGGAAAATGTGTAAACTCCAGTGCAGGCACAGATGAAGGCATGACCAAATAGAGAGGACACTTTATTAAGGGGAGGTTCTCTGAAGGCTGGCCAGGGTGCAGCATGAAGATGCTCTGCATGAATGAATACAGCTAGGCTGATGTTTGGTGTGAAACCACAAATGGTGACAGGGTTTGGTACAAGGACATGGTCTTCTGGGCTGAAGGAAAGGCCTTTCAGTCAGGTGCAGGCCTTCAAAGACCTGGGGCAAAGCTGTTCACCAGAATCTCCTATCTTCAGTTAAAGTTCCTATAAACATCACTTTTAGGCCAACAGTGAACAGTGATCCTGTCCCTTTCCTGGGCATTTTGCCAGACACTTTGTGTAAGTTATTGCTGACCATGACCAAGTGCCTGGGTTAGCTGTCATTATTAGTTATCAGTATTTAGTTGTCATCATTCTTATTTTATGGGCAAGGAAACCTGGCTGCCAGAGACATATGGTTTGTAAGACTCCCTCAGATAAGAAAGTTCTAAACTAAGATTCAGGCATTTTTGAGCCCATTGGAAACCCCTTCCCTTGGTACACAGACCATTCTTATTTATGAATCATATTCCAATAAGCTAGGAACAAGCTGGGTCTCAGACCACAGCACTAGAGGATTATTGTCCCTTAAGGCCTTCTTTCCTATGTGCTCACAGGAAATGGAGTCTGAGCAATGGATGAACTGAGGACATGGTTGCTCCTGGGTGTGGGGGAGGGGAAGATTTTTATCGTAGAATGAAGAAGAGCATAGGCAGAGGTGTCTAGGGGAGTCCAGACTGAACATGGCCAGCAGAATAGACTGGGCCATGGCAGAAGGAAAGAGAGGAGGTGGGAGAAGAACGGAGGAAGAGAAGAGAGGGCAAACCAAGACAGGTGCAGGAGTGGAGCCAAGAACACAACTGAGAGAACCAAGAGAATGCATAGCCAAAATGCTTGGGGTCATGTAGGAAAGAGAGGCTGGGAGAAGGGAAGTAAAGCTCAGAGAGTAGACAGGTTTGGGGTAGGGGTGAGACATGCTGAGAGGAGCCAGGACTCTGTAACAGGTGCTTGAGAACCACTGGAGACCAGAGTCCACTTTGGTACGTCTTTTTTCTCTCTTTTTGAAGATCATTTATTTATTCCCTGAAAGCTTTATAAATGTATAGAATGTATCTTGATCATAACCACTCACTTCTTCAGTTTTCAAAACATTTTATTGATTCTCTGTGTATTTCACATCATGTGTCCTGATCCTACGCATCTCTCCATTCCTTTGTATCCACCCTCTGGCCTTGAGTCCTCCCCCTCCAAAAAATAAAACAAAACACAAAAGAAAAGCAAAAAGACAAAAACAAAGAAGTGAAGAACAAGAACAAAAAAATCTTGGTGTGGAAACTGTAGTGTGGCCCAGCGAGTCACACAGTGTACCCTTTAGGCTATAAATCTGTACTGTTAAGTGTCCATTGCAATGAGTCATTGGTCTGGTTGGAGGCCTCTGGCTTCTGCTATCCCATCAATACTAGGCCCTTCCTGGAACTCCTCTTAGATATCCTGTTGATGCCTTGTGTCATGGAGATCCTGCAGATTTGGATCTGCAGGCCTGGTCCCTTCACATGCTCCAACAGTTCATAGATGGGTTGGATGTTGGGTTGGGCTAATTCATAGCCCTGGTTCTGGGCCTGGTGGGTAGCTTAGTTGGGCAGCCTGCCAGCTCTCCCTCATTGTCACCATCTAGGTGAGCTCTCCTTCACTGCCCTGGTTATCTCACCCAAAGCAGCAGGCAGCAAGGAGCAGGTCCAGTTCTCCCACCTCATGCCCTCAGGTCCAGCTCACACGCATCTAAAACATCAGGGTCAAGCTCTACTCTTTGTCCTGGGCAATGTACAGGGCCTGCTCTGCTGAATGCTGAAGCGGGTGAGGGGTACAGTCAGCTCTCACACTCTCATGCCCCCGAGGCTAGTTCTCCCATGTGCCACAAGTGGCAAGGGGAGGGGAGGGCATCTTTCCCTCACCTATGCCTCCACATGGCATACGAAGGAGGTTCAGGGTCAGCTCTCTTGCTTTCACGTCCTCAGGGTTGGCTCACCTGTGCCCCTGCCAACAGGGTCACCTCAACTTTGCTGCCCAGGCTAGGTGCAGGGCATGTTCCTCTGAGTGCTGAAGACCAGCTCTCCCCTCTCATGACCTCAGCGGGGAGTGACGAGAGGGGCATTTCTCCCTCGACCATGCCACAGTGGGACAGACAGATAGTGGGGCTAGTTATCCCACTCCTATGCCTTCAGGACTGGCTCACGTGCATCCCTGCCAATGGGATCAGCTCTCCTGTGCTGCCCAGGTGAGGTACAAGGCCTACTCTTCCGAGTGCTGAAGCTGTTGAGGGGCAGGACCAGTTCTCCCTAGTGTTGTAGCCATTGAGGGGCAGAGTCAACTCAGTTTAGTTCTATCTTCACTGCCTTTGGTGGTAACAGGAGCTGTGGACATCAACACAGACCATGGCTATGGCAGGGCCGTGGACCCAGACATGCCCTTGGCAGAGGCCCAGGCCTGGACAACACCATGACCCTGGGTGGCAGTACGGGCCAATCAGGTCCGTATGGCCCCAGCACCACACTAACATGGCCCTAGGCAGTGGCCCTTGGTGGCAACATGGGCCATGGATAGCAACACAAACCCAGACATGGTCTGTGGCAGCAGCATGGGCCTGAATGTCACCATGGCCCCAGTTGACAGTGCAGGTCATTCAGATTGGCATGGACCCAATGGCAGGGTGGCCCTTGAACACCAACGCAGCCCCAGGTAGTGGCCCAGATCCCAGGCATCTGCATGGCCCTCAATAGCAACAGAAGCTTCAGACATCAACGCAGACCCCAGCTATGGCAGGGCCACAGACCCAGACCTGTATCTCAGGCCTATATTATGCCATGGTCCCAGGAGGCAGCACATGTCACTCAAGTTTGTATGGGCCCTGCAGCAGCGTGGCTCTTGGACACCAACATCATCACAGTTAGTGGCCCAGATCCTAGGCATCCATGTAGCCTCTGTTTGCATGTGGGCCGTGGACATCAACAAAGATGTTAATGTCATTTAAAAAAAATAGCCTAGACTCTGATAGAATAATGGACCCAGACTTGGCAGTAACAGACATCATGATGACTTTATCTGGCATCGTAGGTCACCCAGATCAGTATGGCCCCAGTGGCAAGGTGACCCTCAAATGCCAACATGTCCCTAGGTAGCAGGCCAGAGCTTGGGCATCTTCTCAGCTTTCTATGGTAACAGGCGCCACAGACATCAACACAGATCTCCATGGCTGCATCAGGGCCATGGACCAAGACGTGGCCCTTGGCAGCAACCCAGGCTTGATCATCACCATGGCCCCCCCCGGGGGGNGGCCCCCCCCCGGGGGGGGCAAGCAGACCACCCACGTCAGCCCGTTCCTCGACAGCCTTGCCTCTTCAGATCTGCCTCTCTCCCGGCACATGAGCTGGTCTGCCTCTGTCTCCATCGCATTTTTCCCACTCTGTCCTCACACACCATAATGGTGCCCGACCACAGTGGCTCATGGTTGATTCTGCTCACCCAGGTCAAGTGGTCTGGAGTGGAGGCATGGCTACTTTGATATATTAATAGACACCTCAGTTAGCCATCTGTCCCAGGTTTCTTTGAGACCTAACAAGCAACACTGCCTCTGATGGAGAGAGAGAGAGACAGACAGAGAGAGAGAGAATGAAAATAAAATGAATCTTTAAAAACAGAAAGATGGAGTTGGAGAGATGGCTCAGAGGTTAAGAGCATTGTCTGCTCTTCCAGAGGTCCTGAGNGGCCCCCCCCCGGGGGGGGCAAGCAGACCACCCACGTCAGCCCGTTCCTCGACAGCCTTGCCTCTTCAGATCTGCCTCTCTCCCGGCACATGAGCTGGTCTGCCTCTGTCTCCATCGCATTTTTCCCACTCTGTCCTCACACACCATAATGGTGCCCGACCACAGTGGCTCATGGTTGATTCTGCTCACCCAGGTCAAGTGGTCTGGAGTGGAGGCATGGCTACTTTGATATATTAATAGACACCTCAGTTAGCCATCTGTCCCAGGTTTCTTTGAGACCTAACAAGCAACACTGCCTCTGATGGAGAGAGAGAGAGACAGACAGAGAGAGAGAGAATGAAAATAAAATGAATCTTTAAAAACAGAAAGATGGAGTTGGAGAGATGGCTCAGAGGTTAAGAGCATTGTCTGCTCTTCCAGAGGTCCTGAGTTCAGTTCCCAGCAACCACATGGTGGCTCACAAACACCTGTAATGGGGTCYGGTGCCCTCTTCTGGTCTGCAGGCATACATACAGACAGAATATTGTATACATAATAAATGAATAAATTTTTTTAAAAGAAAACAGAAAAAATGATGTAATATTTTCCATAGTTTGTAAAATATTCAGGCTTTACCAATAAGAGAATAAAATATGGTTCTGACAGTATTTGAATCTGACTTGTATTTAAAGAGTTTCTAAAGATGGCACTGAAAATAAGTGTGGCTTGTATTTAGCTATCTGGAAACAAGCGTGTCTAGGAGACCAATAGGTACATCCTACTTCCACCTTAAAAGTTAATATTCCCATTTAATATAAAAAAGGAGGTGTTGGGGTTGAACCCAAGATAATCCCTCTGGGCATTCAAGATAAGCCTTCTGTTACAGAGTTACTCCCTAGCCTTTAAAGACAGTGTCCCCTCACGTAGTTCAGACCGACATTGAACTCACAGTGTAGGCCAAACTGGCCTCAACTCATGATCTTCCTAGCTCAATTTTTCAAGAGCTGGTTTTGTAGGCAAGGGTTGCCATACTTGGCTCCCTCTTTTTTTTTTAATGAGAATGTTGTTTGTGAGGTTATTTTATTTTGTCTTGTTTTTGTAACTGGGAGCTTTGGGGGATTATGCAGTTACTTAAGACGCTTATGTTCTGGTTAAGGTTACTGTCTATATTCCAAACAGTAGGTGGGATTCATTCATCTTTTGAGGAGTCTCCAAGGGCTTTTCATCAATTCTCATTCACTCGTTCACTTTTTATCTTGGCCGGGAAGCGGGGCGAGGCATTAGGAACACATTAAATTCACATTATTATTTTCAAAGTATTTTTGGTTCTCATAGACAGCTTTAGCCGTCAACTTGACACAGCCCAGAGTTATCTGAGGGAGTCTCTACTGGGGAATTGACTCTATCAGATTGGCCTCTAGGCATTCCTACGGGGGTAATTTCTTGATTGCTAACTGTTGTAGGACGGCCTACCCTACTGTGGACAGTATTACCTCAGGGCAGGTAGTCCTGGGGTCAATAAAAAGTTGGATTAACACAAGCCTGAAGAAGCAAGCTGGTAAGCAGTGTTCCCCTGTGGTTTTTGCTTCAATGTCCTGCCCTGCATATCCTCAGTGATAGACTGCTACCCAAAAGTATAAGCCAAATAAGCCCTTTCCTCCTCAAGTTAATTTTGGTAATGGTGTTTATCACAGCAACAGAAAGCAAACTAAGGCCCTGGTTATTAAAATGTAATCTTCCCACTTACGATGGTACGCAAAATAATTTTCTCTGAGGTTGAAGTGATGTGATTTTGTCAAAATAAATATCTGTGTGTCTTAGTTTTTCTGTTGGTGCTGGAACACAACTATAAATTTAAGGGCTTAAAACTGTTTTACAATTCTGGAATTAAAAAAAATCTAATATGGCACTTATCAAGCCCAAATCAAGTCTTGGTAGGGCTGGGATCTGTTTTCGGCGTCTGAAGAAAGACTGCTTTCTTGGCTTTTCCGTCTCCCACGCTATCCACATTCTTTGGCTGGTGTTGCCTCTCTCATTTTCAGTAAAAGCTATATAGCATATTTCTCACCATTCCCTATAGCCACATCTTCCACTGACTTTCTATCTTGGTCCCCCTCTGCCACTTTTAAGGGTCCCTATGATCACCCAGATGTTGCAATCACCCAGATGATCCAAAGTTTATCCCGTCCCAGGGAATGAAAATCAACACAAGGTTTCAAGGCCGTTTGCAGAGTCCCTTCTTTTGCACATGGTAGCATCCCAGATTCTAAGGGCTGGAGGGTCTTTGGGACTCATTCCCCCCACCACACTGGGTGTGGGGAGTGGTAGGGGGTAAGAGAACGATCTGTGGAGAGGGAAATCATAACAGGGGAAGGTTTTGAGGCAATGCTGTTAAACCTGCTAGCATTTAGCTTGTTTTCTAGTGAGGGCCTGGGGATATTTCTGGATATCCATCCCTCTTCTTAGCTTTTCATACACCAATTTCAAGAGCTAAGGCCCATGCCAGGGTCACAGGGGGACACAGGCTGTTCATGGGGATGTTCACCATGAAGGAAGGAAGCCAGCATTAGGTAGGGAATACTCTGTGGTGGGTCATTCCTGTAGAAGACTTTCCTGCATGGTCTTAATGAATTGATGAATTGGGTCCCTTTGCCCTCATTCTACAGATGAGAAGAAGAAATCTGGAGTATTAAATAAGCTAGTGAGGTTTCAGAAGGTCAGCAAGTAGGAGAGCTGCGATTCAAATTTCACTTAATCTGATTTAGAATCCACTTCTTCTTATACTTCCTTATGTACCATTCCTTAAAGGCCCAAGGCCACCACACAAGTTCAAGCAGAAACTTAATTTTAACCCTGGCACTTTTTCCTTTGTGCCGTACTACTGGCACATGAGCAGGGTTCAGGTTCCTGGGGTAGGATAAGGCTACAATATGGTAAAGGAGGCACACCAAGTCGGAGTACGCTAAAATAATGTTTAACTGACGAGCTTGCGGTTTCTGAGAAGTATCTGAACCTTTAAAAACATTAAAAAAAAAACCTTATACTGTATTTGATACTAATTGCAACCAGTATCAAATCTGGCTTGGTGGATATATTGCAGACCAAAGGGCTTGAGGGGTGAATTGCTAGGCATTAATTAGAATGCGAGCTAAAGCACTCAAAGGTCCCACAGCTAGGTTGAAAGCAGGCTGACAAGGCTACTAATTTGGGTGAGCTCAAAGTGCTGAAACCTCTGATTCTCAGGTGTGTCGCGCTTTCATTAGTGGTGGGACAACAGAAGAGTCGAGTGCAAGGAGAACGGTCATACTATGTGCACTCGCTTGATGTAGGAGGGTCATCTGTCTATGTGTTACTTTCATTGGTTAATAAAGAAACTGCCTTGGC
>LOEQ01005470.1:35677-48253 GCA_001685075.1 Bramus lutescens | reverse complement strand
TATCTATCTATCTATCTATCTATCTATCTATCTATCTATCTATCACCTATCTGTATAAAGGGGATTTATTAGATTGACTTATAGGATGTGCTCCAGATAGTCCAATAATGGCTACCTATGTAGAGAATGTACAAGAATCCAGTATTGTTCAGTCCATGAGGCTGGATGTCTTCAGTATGTGCCACAATCCCAAAGAAGCAGACTCTAACACCAATGAAGGAACAAACTTTCTACTGAGGAAAGATTAAACTTGTGTCTTCCCACCTTGAAGATCCAGTTTAGAAGTGGATCTTCCCACTTCAAATTAAGCAAAAATTCCTCACAGGTATGCCCCTTCATTTTGGGGTTTTAATTAATTTCAGATATAGTCAAGTTGAAGACCAAAAATAGCCATCACATCCCTTCACTGTGCTCCATGGCAGGCTGTAGTTCAATCCTTTAAAGCTTCTTGGAGGATGATACCAGGTGAAGAGAAAGTCATGAATGTAATTCCGGAGGAAATGACATATTAGGGGGTCTTATTGTCTACAAAGCTTTATAATATCTCTACCAGATGTATGCCTCGGAGAAACAGATACTAGCAATCTATTTGCATATAGATGGCAGAAAATCAATTCTCAGAATTCTATTTGAAAGAGAAAGGGAAAGGCTTCTCTCTGTGTGGAATGTATGTGTCCCTTCAAATTCATATGTGTAGCATTTGGAGATGAGGTCTTTGAGAGGTAATTAGGCCAGGAGGAAAGAGCCACATAGATAGGATTACTATTCTTAGAAGAGAAACTAAGAGCCTACCTCCTCTTTCTTTGCTCTCATGAGAGGGCACAGCAAGAAGATGGACATCTGAAAATCAACAAGAGCATGCTCATCAGATACTGGTTCTGCTGGAACAAGATTCCCCCCACTTCCCGGACCTATGAGAAATAGATTTCTGCCTGTTAAGTCTTCTACGTGGTATACCTGCAGCAGCTTAAGCTCACGGCAATATGTTCTCTTGTTTTAGGGATTTTCATCAGTTTCTGTTAAGGTCATGAAGTGAGATAGACGCATTCTTGATCTGTAACTTTGGATGTGACGTTATGGGCTTGGTGGAAGATCCTCCAATGGTTTCTGGTACTTAGCACACGTAGATGCTGCAGCTACAACCCAACAGGCAGCTGCTCAAAATACTCCATCTCAATTCAGGAATCAGACTCAATAAAGAGACTGTTTACCAAGACCACACAGGTAATTGATGTGAGAGCTGGGACCAGAATGTAGGTATTCTGTCTACTTTCTTGTTCTTTGTTTATTTGCATGTGAACAGACAGGAGGAATGAATCAATAAATGTTCACTAACTGTTCAGTAGGTCTGCATAACACTGTATATAATAACTGAATTCTTATAGACATACTGCAAAATCTAATTACTATTCCAATCTTATGAATGAAGAAGCTAAGCCTTCCTATATTGTTATACAGAAGATCAGACATAAGACAGAATGTTGTTAGACAACATTCTCAGATTTGTACAACAAATCAAACCCATGTTCTTAGCAGTTCCGTGCCCTCTCGGTTCTCTGTGATGGTTTCCCAAAAAGGCTGTAACTGAGCAGTTAAAGGAATAACGATGGAATCAGGGAGTTCCTATAACAAAACACCAAGACTTGGTGGTTTATTATCACCAGAGAATTACTGTTTCTTATAGTTCTAGATGCTGGGAAATTCAAGATCAAAGTGGTGCCTGATTTGGATCTGCTGCATGGTCTCTCCCAGGCCTTTTTTCTAGGGACACAAAATTTTTTTTCTTGGAGACATTGCACCTGTGACTGCTCCCCCAAGAACCTCTTTTCCATTACTGTTATTTTGGAGGTGCCAATTTTAACATGTTTATTGATGCTCCTTGAATTATGGTGAGATGATGTCTTGATCCACTGGAAGTTGAAAATACGGTAAACATTTAATGCACTGAATCTACTTCTCAAGCGTCATAGTTTCTCAATGCGGTGTACTAGAGGATGGAGTTGTAATCATGGGATTGCCTGGCGTTGGGGCTCATGGCTGCTGTCCAGCATGATGTGATGTTATCACAAGGTATAATGTTGGCGTGGGAAAATATCACAGTTTGAAACTTAAAGCATGGTTTCTACTGAATGTGTGTAAATCTTAGCATCATAAAGTGGGAAAATCGTGAGTTGAGCCATCTTCAGTTGAACCATTGTGTGTTGGTGACCATCTGTACTTGGCAGACAGACATCCAGACTGTAGCTGCAGGGGAAGTAGTTCTGGAATGTACGTGCTCGCAATTCCTGACGAGGTGGGGTTTGCTGAAAAGAAAATGATCTGTTGATCTGTCAGAGGATGGAGATGTCACCAATGTGCTCCTCCAGGGTGAATGTTTCTACAAACATCTTGATTTTTATGCCATTGCTGAAAACTATTTTTACTGCAGAATCTGTGCAGATTTAATGATTTAATATCTGAATGTTAGTTTAGGTACTTTTTAAGTTCAAGAAATAAATCATCTCAAATAATGTTTTTGTGAAAGAGATTCTCATTTTACAATAACGAGGCATATTATAATGGTCAAATCGCACAGAAAACAATACAGAACAACCGTGTTCTCTGGAAATTATGGAGGGTTCTGGTGTATCTATTCATTTTGTTTGGCCACACTTCCCTCAACAGCTGTGTTTGGGGTCCAGTCTGCATGACAGGATCCGCTGGAACTGGAACAAATATAGGAAGCACTCATCAACTTGGCTGGATTTGGAGTCACATAGGAGACACCTCTGAACATTGTTTGTGAGTGAGAATGAGAGTGAGGGGTAAGACCTAACCCAAATGTCGCTTGGTACCGTCCACAGTGTAGAGTCACAGACCAATTCAGAGGGAAAAGGAGAAATCAACTAAGGACCGGCTTTCTTCTCTTTCTGATTTCTGGCCAGGGATGCATAGTGACCTGCTGTCTCACACTTCATCTGTCGTGTCTTCCCCAAAAGGGTAGACCATACTCTCAAATCAGGAGCCAATGAAAAACCTTCCTTCCTGAAGTTGCTTTCCTTAGGTAATTTTCCACAGGGACAAGAACATTTAACTAATAGTAGGCTCAACTAGGAAACAGAATCTAAGGTGTGCGGGTAAACACCATGTTTGGTTATACATGTAGGTGGTACAGTTGAGGTGGGGAGCCTTAGCACATAGATAAGGCAGGAGTGAGTCAGGCACACAGAGGCATGCTGTGTAGTTGTGTCTGTTTGATGGTGCTGGAGATTGAGCCCAGACTTGCACTTACTGCAGAGGCCCCCACCTCTCAGCTGAACTCTGTCTACCCCAGAGTCAGCTGCTTGCCCCTTCCTGATTTCAGTTATTGAACTTTGTGGTTTTTAGTTTTTTACACTTAACTTTAAAAAATTTCAGACAGATGGCTATCTGCCTGTGCTTTTTTCTGTGGGCTACCCTTTATTACTGTAGGCTTCCTGTTACATTACACCAATACAACTCACTGAGATGTATTTATTTTATTGTTTCCTAAGCCCATCATATGTGCTGAGTGGTTCATAAAATTAAAGTGAACTTTCTTCCTGACTGAATGCTTAGACATTCATAGTGTACTTCCTTTTTAGAAAAGCCAATATGAATAATTCCTGAACCATAAAAACAGGTGCTCAGGTATTGAATTGTTTTCCAAAAGAGCTATCTTGGAGTTGAAGGGTATGCATTATGTATGGAATTGAAACTATTTGCCATACTAAAATTACAGACATGCACATGCACACATATGTGTGTGCACTTACATACCACATTCATGTACATGTGCACGTTCACACACAAACACACACACAGACACTTCATATTGTAGGAGCTCAGTAAATACGTGGCGATGTCACGAATGGGTCCATCTCTGATGCAGCATCTCTAACACAGGTACCTAAGTTCTTGAGTTAATATTTGCTGAATGAATGATTTTGTCTTTGAGCATCAGACTTGTTTTCTCAGATATTGATTAGATATTTCTGCTTTAATAGCCTGTAGTGACCTCAAAATCATATTACCAGGGCCTAACATATAATCACAGCTTGATAAATTGTTTTTTCTATGTTTCTTGTTACAAAATTAAATTAGTCACCAGAGAGATGGCTCGGCAGGTGAAAATGCTTGCTGCACAAGCCTGATGACTCTAGTTGGGATCCCCAGAGCCCATGTAAATGCTGGATGTGGAGGTGTGTGCCTATAATTGACCCTAATTCAGATCCCCAGAGCCCATGTAAATGCTGGACGTGGTGGTGTGTGCCTATAATTCCAACACTACTATAATAAGATAGGATGGAGAGATGAAAGAATCCCCTAGAAGCTGGAGAGGCCAGAAGGTCTGGAGTATTCAGTGCAGCAACAAAAAAGATGGAAAACAAGGGTTTACCCAAGACCATCTTTTAACTTCATACACAAACATGTACATATATATATATGTACATATGTGCATATGAGCACACAACACACACAGACATGCACACACACATATATGCATGTGAGCACACAACACACACATGCACACATATACATAAGTATTTTAAATATATAGTATTTATATATAAGTATTATATAACATATAAGTATATATTTAAGCATTTTTAAAAATCAAAGTATTTTCATGCTTATTAGTTACATTTCTCATACTGTTACCCAATACTTGAGAGAAGCAACTCAAGGGATAAAGTCTTCATTTTGACCCACTGTTTTAGGTACTTTCATCCCTCATGTTGGGGAAGGAATGGTGGCAGATGGCCCCATGGTGGCAAGAGCATTGGTAGATGCCTGGTCACAACTCCACAGATCAGGAGGCAGAGAGGCAGGACAAGAAACTGACCCGGGGTATGGAGCCTGAAGGCTTGCCCTAGAGACTCACTTCCATCAGCTAGGCTCCACCTGTAGAAGGAGATGGGAAGGCTCAACAACTTCCCCAAATAATGTCACCTCCTGGGTTTAGGTAAACACATGAATTTATGAGGAACATGTTACATTTAACACATAAAACACAGAGCTAGAACTCTTCCAATGGGGATACATGATTTAGTATGTAAAGTTCCGTGTGATTCTGGCATCTGGTACTTGTCAAGGTTTATGTATAGCATTTCAAACATTTGTAATGCAAACATTAACACATATAACTCTTTCAAAATGCAGTAGGAGTAAACAATGATGGCTCCCAAAAGACCAGTTTTTAAAATAAGAGGTTAAACCTGCCCTATGTTGGGTGGACTTAAAAGCACATCACTGCTGTGTCGTAAGGAAAGTAAGGATGGTTCCAACGAATCAATAGTATTATTCTGTGATGCCTTTGGTTCTATAGGAAACCTCCCATCATAATTTCTCCTCTCATTTGAAAGAGGAAAACCCCAACACACAAAAGATGGTACAAATTAATTTCTCTTTTGCACCTGAGGGGGAGCACAGGCTTGTATCAAATTTCGGTTTAGTTTTAGGGGCAGAATGATTTGTCACATAGAGTTCACGCAGAACACTGATGTTCAGCATGGGTGGCCTTCTTGGGGTGTCATAGGCAGAGTGTAAGTCTAGCAGGATCTCAGGGCTGACTGTGTGGGTTCTACAGGGGCAGGGGGTAGGGATGAATGAGTCCTCTGCCTGGCCTGGGGGTGAGGGCCATCTGGATTTCTTTATCCCTCACCGCTGGCTTCAGGACTCCCCTTTCTCCTGTTCTCAGTGCTGAGATGATCATCCGGGCTGTCTGTCACTTGTTTTCATTCCCCTTCATTGTCTTCCTGAAGCTCATAAACACCCATTTTAGTGTCCTGTCCATAGCCGTTCAAAGGCACACGCTTTGACCTGAGTTTATCCCTTTCTCCCTCGCAAAGCAAGCTCACCAATCCCTTCACACCCACAAACTCTCATTTGCTCTGCCCTCACTTTTGTCTGCAGGAAAAATTGTGTTTTCTAAGATATTATCTATGCTGATATTAACATTCTAGAATTCTTCATTTGTTCTTTTGTAAAGAACAAATTGAGACAGAATATGCATATAAATGTATGTGTGCATGTGTGTGTGAGCAAGAGAGGGAGCGCATGTTTATGTTTGTAGCTGGCTAGAGTTAAGATCTCTTCAATTACTGATGTGATATTTATGTTTCCAAGGGTGTTTTAAGATTGTCACTATTCTGTGTATCTGCAAAGAGTATTATGCATCATGTAGTATGCTATAAATTTTACAAATAATATCTCATCACAAGGATCAACTACTCCATAACTATAATCACAAGAATAGAATGAAGGAGTCAGTATGTCAACATTGTATTGATGTGCTTTTCCAATTATGAGTCTCATGAAAAGGGGATTTTCATGCATCTTCACTTGAAATATAGCTTGTGTCAACCAGGAGGGAATGAAGATGGTAATTTACACTATTTTAACAATGGAACAGAGAAAAAATAAAAAAGAATGTAATTGCAAGCCTAGCAAGAGAAGTAATAGAAACATACCAAAGAGGGCTTTCCGTGAGAAGAGGATTCACGTTCCTATTAATTTGAAAATAGAAATTTATTTACCAGAGAGGTAGTGTCCTGAGTATGTAGCAAAGCCAGAAAAATTCACACCCAGCAATTTGTTCATTTCATAGACTAAAACTCTGAGCTAAATTACGTGCATCTACATTTAAATTTCCCTTAGACTGTGATAAGTCAAATGCTATTGGCTTAATGAAGAAATGTCTTGGTCTCTTACACACAGGAATGGGACTTTTCATTCTAGAAATGGCTGATGACTTTGTGATGCCCAGAATCCCAAAGGCTGAAGTACAGTCTGGAGCTGAAGATGTAGTTTGTATAGGTTGTCAGTTGGCAACAGCAGATCAACTGATAATTAATTGAACCAAGTGCTATGCTTGCCACCTTGATTAGAATTTTTATTGCTGTGATTAAATACCATAACCAAAAGCAACTGAGGGAGGGAAGGATTTATTTCATCTCACAGCTCGGAGGCCACATCATCATTCTGAGGAAAGTCAGGGCAAGAACTCAGGAAAGGAACCTGGAGGCAGAGAGCAGATGGACTCTGCTTACCGGTTTGCTCCTTATGACTTGCTCAGCGTGCTTTCTTATAGCACCTATGATCACATGTGGGCACCACCCATAATAGAAATGGGCTCTCACACATCCATTATCAGCCAAAAATAGTGCACCACAGGCTTGTCCACGGGGGGGAGGGGGCGTATTTTCTGAACTGCGGTTCCCTTTTCTAAAATGACTCTAACTTGTGTAAAGTTGACATAAAACTGCTAGCACACCTACCAAGGGCCCACTTTCCCTGACAAGAAGCAACTTAAAAATTTGAGGGGCTAATAGATAAACACACACACACACACACACACACACACACCAAACTTATACACTGCATTTAGATTTCCAAAGAAGTACTATAAAGGCCCTTCAAAAGTTTAGAAACACAGAGTTGGGGAGACAAGGGTGCTCTCTGGAAAGCTCTATAGGGTCCCAGAGATTGCTTTGTTTCCTAAAACATTTAAAATTTCTATGACTATCCTAGTTCATAGGGCATGAACCCCATTGCTTTCTTCACCCCAAAATTAGTCTGGGGTGAGCTGCAGGCTGTGAGTATAAGCTACTTGGGTTCTCAGTTAAAGAGAAATTTAAGTACAGGTGACTTCATTCAGAGTTTTAGTCTATGAAATGAGCAAATTGTTAGTTGTGTGGTTCAATTTTTCTGGCTTTCTACATATTCAGGGTGCTACCTCTCTGAATCTTACTGTTTCATCTTTAATATTTGAAAACTCCTCCAGCCTTCTGGGGCAGGTGTGAGATGGGAATGAGATTAACAGGTAAAAGTATCAAGGCACTCGGTAGGTGTTGGGTTTCATTAGTGTAGCTCAATGGGAGTGGATGAAAACAGACCCCAGCCTTTTCCTACTGTTTCAGATGAACTTCTAAATGAATGTTTCCAGCCAGAATGTCCTGTAATCTTTTGGGAAAGCAGGAAACTGGTTCCAGGACAGGGGCACCAAACTAGGAGCCCCTGAGTCATGGAGTAGGATGTCTCTAGCCAAGCTTCCTAGAACATGTTGATAATGAATCTAAGGATATGATCTCCTAGACCTATCTGGCTCCAGCTCTGCCAATGTAGAATTACTCTGCAGCATTAGAATCACAGGATTCATTCTGTGCTGGTATAAGGAGGACACTGGCTCTCAAGATGATATTAAAACACCCAGTGGAACTCAGCAGTGGCTCCACCTTGCTCTCTGTGAGCATGCTAACAGAAAGTCCAAGAATCATTCAAGCCAAAGAAACCTCGGTTTGCTTAGGGTCAGGCAAGCACTCTCTTTTTTGAGCACAAATATCACAGTATAAAAAGAGAACTGTAGATAATTTTCATGTTCCAGTTGGTGCTGTTGTGTGCTCAGGGCCTCTCTCGTTGCCTTTAGCCCATGTCTACAACATTCCTCCCAGTTCCTTCCCCTTCTTCCTCCCAGAACATTAGCTTCTAATAATCTGCTAGCAATTTCTAGGAAGCACTGCAGAAGGAAGAGTTATATTGTAGAGCAGAGAGTATCAAAAAGACCTGAATGTCGGCACTGGCTCCTCCATCATCAGACTATGCCATCATGGGTAAACTCATTAACATTTGGGGCTTCAGTCTCTCTTGCTAAAAGTGAATGTTGTGGCTCACTTTCCCTTATCACAGTGTCTGACTCCTAAAAGTGCTTATTACAGTATTGCTACTGCTCCTCATTGAGGTGGACACTACCTGTAAGATTATGCTTTGTATCCAATAGAGCTCAGTGTCAGGTGCTTAAGAAAGTCCCATCAATAGAACACACGTTTAGCTGTAACCATCCCCAGTTGCCTGCAGGACCAAACATGTAGGCTGCAAGAATGAAGAAATCACTGGCACATACCTTGCAGATGGCATAATCAGCTCGGTGTCTGGGACTGATGCTCCAGCAAGCTTGCTGAGAGGTCCCCCCGCCAATGGTTACACTTAACCACAGGTGGAAACAAGTGTCCGTTTCAGGGTAGGGAAGGCTTGCTTCCTCTGGTGGAAGTCTTTCCGTCATCGAGGATGTTAGAATCTTTTCTTTTCGTTCAGTTTTTCAGGGGTTCTGGGCACACGGTTGTAAATTCTGCATCTGTTAGTCCTGTAACTTGGACTTGATTGATTCCAATCCAGTCTGCTTCGTGTGCCTTTCTCAAACATGACAATGAATGCAGGCAGGCTAGACGGACCTTCCTTTGGCAGAGAGTCCAATGAAGAGGAAAATTTATCTTTGCAAATGTTTGCTTTGAAAGTTCTAGCAATATACAGGGCTTACATCTTTTCATGATGGCCCTGTCCTTTCCAAAACAACACTGTTAGAAAGATATCTGGAGATCAATAAACAGCAATTTATGTATAACGAAAGACATATTTATTTTGCTAGATTCCCCCTCTCTATGTCCCTCTTGAACGAGGCATTTTCCTGTTTCAAGGGAAGTACTTCCTGATGGCTGGTGATAAGGACTATTCATTTTCACCACTTGTCTCCCGTGGACTGGAGTCTGATGAAAACTTATAGAAAGCAACAATTTGGTGTTTCTTTTGGATCATGAGTTCATTGAACAAATATGGACTAAAGATTTCATATGTGATGCTCAGTTGGACAATGAGGCTAGGACAGGATATAGAGGGCAGTCTCTACCCTCTGAAGTCAGGTTTGAGAAATCACATAAACTATAAATCAACATGCTGTAAAAATAAGGGTAAAATGGGAACATATGACAAGGGAACTATGGCAATGGACAGCCAAAGGGGGATGGGCTGTGTAGACAGTGCTGTCAGATTTAGTGGTCCCAGGCTCTCACATTGTAGCTGCACTGTGTCTCTATTATTTGAATGAAGTCTCTCTGTCTCTCTCTCTCTCTGTCTCTCTCTCTTTCTTCCTCTCTCTCTTTCTTTTTCTGTGAGTGAAATTACTTTTATGAAGCCCTTTTGTTCAAGAGGCTCTGATTTTGACTCACAGAAGCTCTCACATCTTGTTTACTGAGCACCTACTATGGAACAGACACAGATGTATGTCCTGTAGGTGGATAAGCCTCTGTGCCTCCACAAAAACCTGAGGGGTAGATACTGGTACTATATGCTGCCTTCATGGTATACATAAAAAAACTGAGGGACAAAGGGATCATCTTGGTTGGTGTGATGAAACCCCATGGACTAAAGCAACTTGGGGAGAAGGGGGTTTATTTCATCTTATAGCTTCATCCATGCAATGAGAGCAAGAACTGATTCAGAGGCCAAGGAGGAGTACTGCTTACTGGCTTGCTCAGTCTTCTTTATTACACATCTCATGGCCCCTGACCCTGACCTAGGGGTGGCACCACTCACAGTGAGCTGGTACCTCCAATATTAATCACTAACTAAGAAAATGCCCACAGGCAGTCTGCTGGGAGTTTCTTTTATTGAGGTTCCCTCTTCTCAGAAAACTCTACCATGGATCAAGTTGACAAAAACAATCAAACAACAGCAAAGACAAAACAGAACAGGCATTACAGCTTTGATCAAAGTCACACAGCTGTTTGTGGCAGAACCTGGACTTGAATCTTGGTCATTAGACTTTAGAGCTGCAGTCTTTAACTTCTGTGATGCTCAGCTTTTCATGAGATAGCAAGCACTCTCTTGGCCTATGAGGATATTATAGTCAGATGTCAGTGGAGCTGGCCATATAGGCTCAGCCACGGGTGGGTCCCAAGCAGAGGATTCTCAGCTGGTACTCTGGGCAGAGGAAGGCAGGGACAGGAGTAGAACAAAGTGTTGTGAGATATTTGTTCACTGTGTGCTGATATATTGCTGAGCCTGGTTTAATAAAGAGCTGAACGGCTAATGGCTAGGGAGGAGGTATAGACAGGATTTCTAGGTAGAGAAGGAAAAGGAGGAGGGACCAAGGGGCAGGAGAAGCCAGGAGACACAGAAACGAAACAAGAGATACAAGATGGAAGAAGAATGCCACATGAGAGAATGCAGATGAATAGAAATGGGTTAAGTTATAAGAGCTAGTTAGGAACAAGTCTAAGCTGTAGGCTGAGCTTTCACAATTAATAAGAAGTCTCCGTGTGGTTATTTGGGAGCTGGTGGGACAGAAAGACTTGTTATGCTGCAGTCTGAGTCTACCTGCCCATAGCGCATGACCTCAATAAAGCTCCCGTGCTCTCCTCCTCAGGATAATGGTTCCCCACAACTCTGCATGTTTGCCTCATTCAACCTTTGAGACCCTTTGAGCAACCTCACAATCTTGTACTCTGAAGTTTGATCCCATGCTCCTCACTGAGGGCAATGTGGCCAAAGCACTGTCCCACAATACTTATAACCAACAGTATGTCTCTTTCATTAAATCTTGATGAATTTCAGATACTTCAAGAAACAGCATAAATTCTGTTTTCCCTTTTAAATGTAAATCAGGCCAATGGTCCTTTTAGCTATTTCCCACTCTGAGAAGTGGGAGATAGATAATATTTAGTAAAACTCTCTGCCTGCCTTCTGCACTATGCTCAGGGTCTTGTCTGAATTATTTGAAAGAGATCTCAAGGACTGGAGAGTTGAAGGGAGGCCTAAGAAAGACCCCAGTAACATGACAGACTATGGTCAATGGGAGAAACAAGTGAAGACAGAAAATGGATGTCATGTATTCCTCCAGGGACAAGCACTCTAGTGGTACAAGAGAGAGAGAAAGTAATATGGCCATTCAAGCAGCACCCACCCCGTCATCTGCACCGAGGACCTACAGCATCATTACACCTCTTTCTTCTTCTGTGATTCTGAAGTAGTCCCTGTTGCTAGGGTGACTCGCTTTGGGTGTCAGTCTTTGGGGTTTGGAGAGAATTCACATACTGTTAGCACTATGTTTTCACCTTCCCTATGCTTTTAGCATGGTTGGTACTGTTCCTCTGGAGTGAGCAGTATTGCCACCATCTCTCCATCTTAACCTGGAGAGTCTGACTGCCCCTATCTTTATTTCTTCTTCCTTCAACAAACTTTGAGTCACATACAAAGTAGGTGGACTTGACAGGTTGAGACCTGGATACCAAACATGATTCCATCTACCTTTGCATATCTTTTAGGCCTCTGTCTCTTCATGGATCGGGGCAATGGGATGCTGTCTCTTCCTTTCTTCTTAGGGGAATGACAAAGAGCTTCTGTGGAAATTGTCACGAAAAGTTGTCAGTCTTCAACTAACCAGATCATGCCACTTAGAGTTGCACTGAGCTCATGGCTTCTTATACTTACTCCTATTTTGACTATTGGTTTTTATTTATTCATTTAAATTGTGGAAGTCAGCTTCTTTACTATATATTCTATCATCAATTTTCCTTCTCTGCCTGTAGAGGTGGGTTAAGCTGGGTTTTCTGTAGATTGACTAATGGTTTTATGACATCCTTGCCCTTCACCACTCTATGTCTGATTGTTCCAGGAAACAATCAGTTCCAGGGAGTTGAGTGGTATAGGAGGTTCTTCTGATTGTGTGTTGCTTTCATTGATTGAATAAAGAGACTGCCTTGGCCTTTTGATAGGGCAGAAACTTAGGTAGGCGGGAAAGACAGA
>LOEQ01005470.1:7744-19469 GCA_001685075.1 Bramus lutescens | reverse complement strand
GGTGCCACCCAGGGCGGGGATCCTGTGAAGGCTTGTATAAGGAACAGGGTTGTATAAGGAAATATACCGGAAAGACCATGAAAGTGGGCCAGTATGTGATGTTCCTCCACTGGCCTCTGCTTCAGTTCCTGCCTCGAGCTCCCACCTAAGCATCTCTTGATGCTGGACTGTGCTCAACACAGTTCCACATAAGACCCTAATAAGCCCTTTCCTCCCCAGGGAGTTTTTGGTGAGAGTGTTCTATCGCAGTCATAGGGAGTGAAACACGACAGGACCATTCTTATGGGCTGATCCTAAACATGCTCACACAAACTACTTTAAAACATTCTGTGCTAGAAAATTCCAGGAGATAATCCTTCGACATATGCCCCTATTATAAATACTTTTCTACTCACCTGTAGGAACCCCCAATTTGAGGATAGCCCCTTCTGGGTGGCAGTTTTCAGTGACTTTAACATAAACACATCTGAGAATTGATTGGTTGTGGTGTTGTCAGGATGTATTTAAGGATAGCCATCATAGTAGTGGGGGGCATTGTAAGTCTTGGGGAGAATAGATTAGAATAATTAAATTTAATTATAGACCAGTGACACAGAAGTGTTCCCTTTTTGAAAATCGGGGATCAAATCTAAAATGCTAGTAAATAAACATGTGAGACAGAACCCATGGGTATTTAGATATTTAGAAAACCCAGGGAGCAAGTGAATGGTTGGATTTGCAGGCCTGGGTATTTTTGTTTTTATTTGCTTATTTGTTTTTTCCTCCAGAGAGAGCCATTTGCTATATCAGTTGGGCCTAGACAGCTCTCATGATCATCTTTGCCTCAATCTGAACAACTGTGGCTTTAGGTGTGTGCCGCAGTGCCCAAGATCTAGGTTCTAATCCATCTGAACAGCTGTCACTGCAGGTGTGTGCCACCATGCCTGAGATCTAGTTCTAACCCATCTGAACAACTGTGGCTATAGGTGTGTGCCGCAGTGCCCGAGATCTAGGTTCTAATCCATCTGAACATCTGTGGCTGCAGGTATGCCACTATGCCCAAGATCTAGGTTCTAACCCATCTGAGCAGCTGTGGCTGCAGGTGTGTGCCATCATGCCTAGAGATCTAGGCTCTAATGCTGGTAGCTTGTCTCTTTCTGGTTCAGAATGAATTTCATCCGGCATGACTTTTGAACTCAAGACCCACCATTGAGTGCCTGCCTTCACTCCGTTCTACAGATCGTATGCAGGGAAGAGAAGGCAAATAAGTTGCTGAAAGCAGCATAGTAATAAATCTGGGGTTTCATATGGCTAGATGATTGTTTTCTTTGAGATATTTGGAAAAAGGAAATAATTGATTTAACAAAGTGCTTGGGGGATACAAAAGTGGAAGGTGTTGAAAGCTCCAGTGAAGATAGAAAAGCAATACAAGAGCAAATGGAGCTCAGGCACACAGGCAGGAAACAGCCAGATGTGCTTCAGATTAGACAAAGCCAAGCCAGAACATCTGGGGAACAATAATCAGAAACAGATATTCTCTAAGTGAGAGCAATCTGGAAAGCAGTCATGCAGTGGGAGAACTGGGCAGTGCCACTATGAAAACTGGGTTCTTCAAGGTTTGTGCTGCAGCAAAAACTGACTGTGAAGGGTTTTGGAAACCAGAACTTGGCCAAGTCCATTGTGCTTTTGTGAGTGAGCTCATAGATCTGAAATTGTGCACCTCCAGTCCTACATGGCTGTGTCTGAAGAACTCTCTAGATGGGAAGAGCAGAACTGATGCCCTGCAAAGGAAGGAAAAGAAAGTTGCTGAGAAGTCCTTTCAGGTCTTGGGCCATGGGGTCTTGCGACTGACAGTTGTAGTCCCTGGGCCACTTTAGAGGTGTATCAACCCCAAGTCCACTGAAACATCTTGACCTGACGATACCTAGAAGACCTCACTCTCTAATACCAGCTTTGTTTTCTCTCTAAATACTGATTAGTTAAAGTAATTACTGTAGTGATATTTCATTTGTATTTTAATAAATAAAGCTAGCCTGAAGATCAGAGCACAAAACAGCCACACTAGTCACTCATACAGGCCAGGCAGTGGTGGCACACACCTTTAATCCCAGCACTAGAGAGGGATATATAGTGGGATGAGACAGGAACTTGCTCTCTTTCAGTCTGAAGATTTCACAGATTTCACGAAGAGTTCTGTAGTGGCTTGACTGCATTGCTCTTCTGATCTTCAGGTTGAACCTTAGTATCTGTCTCTGGTTTTTTTTTTAATAGTCCCTGGTGCTATAAATTACATAGAAGATGTTGCAAACATACAGAGAAGAGCATATATAATAAGCTTCTAACTCAATAAATTAATGAAGTAGGAAAAGTTGTAGAATGTTCATCCACTTATGGCCTTGAATTACCCCGAATGGCAGAAGTGGCACCCTTTCTTTGTCATCTCTTTCTAGAAAAATTATTACCTATTCTTTTAAGGGTAGCTAAATCATAACAGCACACACCAGGGGTCTCGTTGTAAACCTTATATAGATAGAATAATTATAAAGTTGGCAATATCTTTGCCTGGCTTATTTGACTCAACCTTAAATGTACAAGTTTAGCATTATGTTGTATATAGGATATAGGTTTTTCGTCCACACTGCTGTATACCACATTTGATATATGCATTTTCTTAGCAATGGCCTTTGAGTTGTCTCATCTTGGGGCTATCAACAATAATCTCCTTGACTATTGTCAACATGTACACATATCCTCCTCCTCCTTTCTTGGAGACAGGATCATGCTATGTGTTTTAGGTTATCCTAAAACTTACAGTCCTCCTAAAACAGCAATCCACCTGCCTCAGTCTCCTGAGTGTTGGGATTGCAGGCCTGTACCACCACACCTGGCTTATTTCCTTTAGTCTTAGATAGCTTTAAAGAGTAAGACAATTATCTCTAAATATCCCTTTTGTATGCTTAAAGACTCATAAACTTAGACACATTTAATTATATTTTCCTCACTCCTACTTGGAGAAAAGTTCCAAACAACCAGTTGCAATTATTAATTAATATTCTCAGCTAATATACAAGAGTATTTATTTACCTTTCCCAGAAGCGTTACACAAGCAAATGGAACACACACTGCTTCCAAGGATCTTTTGAAAAGCCTTTGTTTAAATGGGATAGTTTTCTGTTCAGTGGTACTGAAGAACTGATCAATGGGTGTCCATTTTACATGCCACAGATGAAGCCTGGATGCCATTGCTGTTCAAGAAGAGAGAACAAAAGAAGGTCACAACTGGGAGCTGCAATCACAATTGTCTTTTACAAAACTCCTATAAACAGTGGCAGACTCCTTCTCGACATTTCTAACAGAAACAGCTTATAATTCTTTCCTCTCCACTGGAAATGATAGAGTTTTATTACCTGTTTGAAGCTTGGATGCTTATAACACACAAACCTTCCATTCCTATTTTCTGGTTCCTCTCAACCATTTCTTGCCTTAGACAAAATTTATTTTCCAAGGAAGACCAAGTGTGTCCTCCAGCTCCTATTTGGAAGATGAGAAACCAAAATCAACTTCAGCTTGAGACAGGTCATCCTGTTCTTCCTGTCCCAGCCTTTCTCTTGTAGCACATGTTTTCCTCAGGCAAACCAGATCCAACATGATGCATTATTTAGTGAACACGGTTTGCATTAGTCTGACTGCCTAGGGCGCTATTGATGTGGTGAACTAACATTGCAATGGAAAATGAAAAAAACAAAACAAAACTTGCTTGCTTTGTTCAAATGGCTTTGTGATTTATCATAAAAAATTAGATCCATAAATTAAGGCTTTGTCTTCCTACTCTCCATAATGAGAAGGGACTCAGAGCTAACTTGAAGAACAACAATAAAAGAACGTATTGGGTTATCACAAACTCAAATAAACAGTCAAACAATAAGATCTCAGGCCCAGGAATGAGTGTGAAAAAACTTGCATGCTTTCTGTCTATGGGGCAGACCCATCCAGTTTAGATTAGTGCTCACAACTAATTACTGGGGATGGGAGGGGGATGAGGTAATGGGAATGGATTTTCTTAGGCTGTGCCTTGGTCTCTCTACCTCAGGTGTCAGAGACCAACTTTGACAAAAATGCCACTTACCAGGATAGGTGCATGGGGATCAGAAAAATTAGTAAAGAATATGAAGATGAGAGTAAAAATAATAAAACTGAAACATAGGATAGTATCAGAAGAGAGTTCCAGTGAATACCGAAATCCCCGCATTTAATTTTTCATACACTTTTATACCCCAATACAAAAGGGGGAAGAAGGCAGCAAAAGACTTAACATGATGCAAAGGACAACATGAACAGTTAATTGCTTCAATACTGTGAGACATCAAGTCATTAGCATTCTGTTGTTTAGGCAGTTAAACCACCCTAGAACAAGTATCCTGAAGGCAGCCACTCCTCAGGTTAAACCTCCAATTACAAGAGAAGGAGCAGAAGTATGCATACATATCCTGACCATTTGTCAGGATGGAGTGGATCTACTTATGTATGGGCCACCTTAATGCCAAAAGAGCCAAGTCACCAAATCCTGGGTCTGGATGTGTAGCCCTGGTTGTTGTCATCAATTTTGAGCAACCTCAAACTCCCTGACCTTCAGACAAGGTGGAAATAGATTCACATTTTTGGGCCTCCACAATAGGAATAGGTTTGTTAGTAGAAAAGGGCCCAAGAAGGTGCTGACAGACAAAGGCAATAGCCTCATGCTACAAGGGTGACAGCTGAAGCCATCAGATCGCTGACGGAAGTCGCAGGAGAAACAAGGAAATGTGAGCTGATGAGGTAGTCAGGCTAAGTGGGTGAGTGACAGTTCTCGAGGGTGTAGGGGAGACTTTATTTAAGCACATACCATTACAGGGTATGAATTTATTCACTATGGCCACATGACTTACCGCTGAGCTTCCTGAAGGAACTTTGTTGCCGGGTTTTTCTTACTCTTTCCATTGGAACCTTTCCTTTTATAGCACATCCTGCTTTCATTTTTATTGTTGTGCTGAAGGTGCTCTTTGCTGCAGGTTACAGCCCATCAAAGCAGGGAAGTCTAGGCTTCAGGAGCTCACAACAGCCCATCACATCACACCCACAGTCCAGGTCAGAGAGAAACAAAGCATGCATGCTCACTGCTCAACTCATTTTCTCTACTTGTGTACAGGTCAGAACCCAAATCCAGGCAATAGTGCTGCCCACAGTAGGTTAGGTTTTCCCACATCAGTTTATGCAAAAGACCATCCTGCACAGACACATGCACAGCCTAGGAATCCCTTCCTAAGACTGTCTACCCAGGTGACTCTATATTGTGTCAAGTTGACAAAATGAACAGTCATAAATAATGTGAGGGTTCTCGGTGGCATGGAACACTTATATCCCCTTTCAGAATGTCTAGGTTAAAGTCCTAGCCTTTAAGGAGATGATGTCTGGAGGGGATTCTTCAGAAGGTGATGCCCTCAAGAGGACATAACCTTCATGACTGAGAGTACCTTAGTAAATAAGACTTTATGGATTCTAGAGAGCTCTCTGGCCTCTTCTACTATATGAGGCACAACAAGATGTGTCCATGAGTTATAGAATGGGACCTCATCTGACAAAGTCCCTGCCAGCACCTTAGTCTTGGTTTTCTTAATGTCCAGATTTGTGAGACACAAATTTATGTCATCTAGTCAATACTGTTTGGCTGTAGCACCTGAATGAATTAAGGACAACCATTTCACTGTGGTTGACCAGCTAGTGATACATGTTGGATATAATTTTTACATAAATCTACATGTGTGAAACTGGAGTACAATTTTCCTTTGCTCTGTCTTGCTCTGGTAGCTCCAGTATTCTTAGTCCTTTAGCAAACTTTATTGAGTTGTATTTGTGTGGCAGCATTTATGGGAATACATGTGCTAGGGCATAACAAATACAATGGACACAGCTCTGGTTTTTGTTATAACGGAGAATTTAGCAGGGAAGAGAGATAATAACAATAATGGTAGAACACTTACCATGAGAGCTACCCTCAATACATCATTGGGGACTGTGGCTGCCATGGGGCACACCAGTTCTCTAGAGTTGACTCATTTCACTTGACTGAAACTTGATGCCTCTTGACTGATAATCCCCCACCTTGTAACCATTCCCCAGCCCTTAAACCAACATTTTGACTGTATGCATTTGGTTACATTCACTACAGCATTGTTTTCAATTTCCAAAATGTGGAAACAAACTACATATTTTTAGGTAGAAAAATAGCTAAAAATATCCTGGTGGATGTGTGTAATGGAATACTAGTCAGCCTTGAAGAAGACAGGGATTTTGCTATTAGTGGCAATAAAGATAAAATGCAAAGAAATTATACCAGGTGAAATCAGTCAAAAATGCAAATACTCCCTGATTTCACATATGACATAAGTTGCAAGATTCTTTTTTAGTAATCAAAACACAACAGCCAGAAAATGCCACATACCTTATTACTCCAGTGCCAAGACCAAGGAGAAGACCAAATGCCTCTTAAAGCGCTGCATGTATCCAGCTGACAAGGCAGTTCAATGAGTGGAGACATCTTCCACCAAGCCTAGGACCTGACTTTGATCCCTGGAATCCACGTGGCAAAAGAAAAACCGAACCTCAAAAGTTGTCCTATGACATCCACACATGCACCCAAACACACGTGTGTGCGCAGTCAGGCACACACACACGCCCACACACCCACACACCCACACACTGTAATAATAAAACTTTGCATATCTTTTTCTTTCTGGCTATTTTTGAGGGATGTCTTAGAATCTGATGTATGTTTAGTAGGAAAAAATGCGCATTTTTCCTAATGGCAAAGTTATAAATTGCTTCCTCTAAAAACTGAGTTTCTTTGAGGGCCGGGACAGTCTTGACCTGGTAGGCTAAGTGTTGGCTGCTCTTATTGGAGCTGAAGACTCCTGAGACTGCAGTGTACACTGCTTCTTAGCCCTCCCCTGACCCCAATGTTTATAAGCTGTCATTGTGTCTTCCATCTGCAGAAGAACTTCCTACATGGTGAATTTGTCTATCTTTTCTTTTCTCCCTTAAATGCTAGTCTGTCCCAACTTTCCTGATGATTTTTTTTCTTGAGCCATTTGGTTACTGTCATAAATTCCTTTTACTTTCCGGCTGCAAGTCCTTACTTTATATTCTGTAAGTGATGTGTCACTTCTCACTGTGGGAGGTCCCAGGCCTCTCTGTCACCCTGTCAGGTGCAGATGGGTGTTAAAACTGCACCCCCAAGCCAGGTATGGTAGAATATGCCCATAACCCCAGAATTTGGGAAGCAGAGGCAGGCAGATTTCTGTGAATTTGAGGTTAGCCATATCTATAAAACAAGTTTAGAGACATCCAGGGCTACAGAGACCCTGTTTCAAAAAACTAAATCAAACAAACAGCAGCAGTGACTAAAACAAAGCAAAATGTGTCCCCAAACCAACCACATGTGTCTTCTGCCTTTTGGTGCTAGGGTGGGTCCATCCATCCTGGATGAATCTGAACTTCAGAGAACTTCAGAGTTCTTGGACTTCACAAGATACTCCTGGAAACTCTAACAAGGAACTGTTCCCTAGCTTGGCTGTCTATAGGTTTTAAAGCATTGCAAAGCTCTGAGCAGTTTCTTGCAGGGTTGAGATAAGCTGGGAGAGACTCCACACAAAGGCTGGGTGGATGAGGGGGCATTGTTGAAGAACCTTTATACTCCAGGCATCCTTCAACCAAATGTATACACTGACAGCCTTTCTTGTTTTTTCCAAGGGCAGTCTCCCCTGGGTTAGGTAAGAAAGAGTCACTTGGCTCTGAGGGAAACTTTTGCCTTTGAAAGCTATCCTTGTCTGTGATTACTTCGTGTTCTACCCAATCCCAGGGTGCCATGTCTGGTGGCTTCCAGGTGGAATACTAAACGAAGGCCACAAACACTCTCGGGTCTGGCTGGCATTCAGGAGCCTCGAGTCCGAGGGTGGTAAAGAATGATGTGGGCACGGTGCTCTTCAGAATTGCAGGGGCTGTTCCCAGGAGTAGAGGAAACAGTTGGTAGATCCTGTGACGAGAGGTTTTGGAATCGATTAGAGCAGGGGTTCTCGACCTTCCTAATGCTACGATCCTTTAATACAGTTCCTCAGGCTATGGTGACCCCCCATAAAACCCCTTTGGTTTTATGTAATTTTGCTACTGTTATGAATTGTAATGTAAATACTTGTGTTTTTTGATGATCTTAGATGACCCCTGTGAAAGGGTCATTTGATCCCCAAAGGCATCACAACCCTGAAATCAAAAACCTCTGAGTTAGAGTATAGCAGAAAAGACCTTCTAAGAATATTCTCATATAAGATAGATATTATGTGTGATAAGGAAAGAAAAAAAGTATTTTTCTTGCCTGGATTTTGTTTAGCTAGGATTTCATAAACATGAGTGTTATCTGCACAAAGAATAGAATCAGGGTGATTTGTTATTCAAACTATCCTTATGGTGCCAGGCAAGTGTTTATAGTTGGTGGTAAGATGGCCAGTTTGTCTGCTCTGGCAGCTCAGTTCCCCAGGCATGGAAATAGTCGTGGCTGATTAATTCCCTGTGAACAATCTGGATGGTTAACAGGTAATATTTACTTTGCTAAACAGTGACTAACAGCAGCTCGTATGACACTTTATGATACAATGTTACTTATGTCTCTGTTGTCTTGGAGAGGATATGAGTGACAGGCTAAATTATTTAATTAAACTCCCACAACCTCTGCAGGGCAAGCTGAGCTGGTGCTTGAGTCGGCCTTAGAACTAAGTACCTAACGTCCTAAGGTCCTCTGCGCTGTGGCTTGCCAGCCCTTATTTCCTTGTTCCATTCAGAACCCCCTGAGGAAGTGTGAGGAACTTGATGGCTCCCCCTGCCTGAAGGGTGAGCTGCTCCCAGCTGCAGCATGGTACTCCTGTTGGCTGTGACTCCCTGGAGTTGGGTTTTGAATTCTAGGCAGTAACCCTAGTGGGGGGCTCTATCTACTCATTTTGCAAGCAGCCTTAGTTGAGCTATTTTTTCCTTTATTTATGGTTTGTGATCACTGCCAGCAATTTCCCCCCGAGGAGTGCATTTAAATATGCCACATTTGTATTACTGTATGTGGATGCTGGGTGAACAGCTTTGATAAATCAAGTTTTAGGTGCCCTATGGGGGAAAGTGCTGATGGAAAAATACATTTGAAGAAAACTTTTCTCTTAGCAGTAGTTACTTGAGAAAACAGGCTCCATTTATCTTTCTGGGGCTTATGTGAGATGCATACAGACCACCCAGAATCGTGGGGCTGCATATCGGAGGAAGAAAATGAGGACAGAGCTTAGCGCTGAGTTTCTTCAAGTATCTGTGCCACGTTATCCAAGCCCTGTTCCTGTCTACCCCCGCGCCCCGCCCCTCAGCTCTCCACCCCACTTTCCAAGCCTGGTAAATACTGCATTCACCTTATCCTTTCTACCTCTGGTCACAGCCTCTCGCAGCAGGAGCGCAGCAGGCCTGTAATCTGCAGCCTTGCTCCCCCACAAGCAGGTAGTTGAAGCCACTGCCTCAGAAACACCTTTGCCAAGGCTTTCTCCCTCTCCAGTCTAAAGTACCCATGATAATGATATCTTATCACTGGTTCCCCTTCCTGATTCTGCTCACCATTTGTAATCGAAAACGCATTTGTGTAACGCTGGCTGGTCTCTTTCCAAGTCTTTAAGGGTGCATATGTCCATCGGTGACTTGATAAGTGTCTTGCTTTGTGGAATGTACTTTCAATGTTTTCTGGAGGACTGTGTTCATTTTGCACCATATAGGAACTTGTGTGTGTTTATTTTGCCGTCCATAACTCTCCCATGTTTTCTCTGTCCCTCTTTCTTTGGGCCATAACCTCACAGATATAAAAACTTAAAATCCCCTATGTTTTCTATCATATCTGACACCTGGAAGTGTTCAAAGCAAGTGAAATTGAATGGACCTTGTGTGATTTATTCCTGATCTTTACCACTGTGGAAGAAAATATTTCAGTTCAGTCTAGGTAACATTTAGAGCATCCATTAATGCCTGAAAGTCAGCAGCAACACAGGATCTGAAACCAGTCTTTCTTTTTGTTGTTGCTATTGAATGTCATTTAAATGTATTCTGTCTTCTGCTTTGGTTGATTACATAGATGACTGAGGATCTGAAAACATGTGAGCCGACAAGAAAGACACACAGAGCAATAATTAGCAGACAGTGTTGTGAATTCAGTGGCAAGGATACATAGAGTAGAGCCGTAGTGTAGGCAGTGGAGAGAGGCTTCCACCTGCAGCCAGGACTGGATCTGCAAGCTTCAGAACTGGAAGGAATTGTAAAACTCGGTGAGCCTAGGAGTGGATTCTGGGAGCCGAGGACCATGACAGAGTGTGAAGGTAGATGCTGGCTGCTGCTGACCTGAGGAGCACGGGACAGGGAGAGTTGACAGTAAGACACTGGAAGGGTGATCCTCAGTGGTCTGAGAGGGCCCTGAAAAACTGTGCCCTTTGGGATTGTCTCCACAGCCTCTGGTCAGTTTTTTCATAGAACATATGCTGATGTATTTATTGCTGGAGTTTCATCTTGGCTAGAGAGACTGAGGCTTCTGTTGCAGAAGACAGGGACGTTTCAGATACTGAAGCGGGATATTTCTTTAATACTTCCAAATGAGTCTCTATTTAGTATCTGCTAATTACTAGGAACTAGGTATAATTAGATTCACACAGGATATAATGTTTACGCTCAAAGCGATTAGTCTAGTGAGGGGCAGACCTATATGAACACAGGAGAAAATACAACCCAGCAAGTGTCACAGGGTAAGTTAGCGGTTCCCAAATATGTCAGTTTTAGGACTCCTTTATTCTCCTGGAGATTGTTGAATATCCCAAAGTATTTTATGAGGCCAATATATCAATGTTTATTATATTATACAGCATAAGAGGAAATTGAGGAGGACTTACTAGCAACAAATCGTAACTTAATTAAGGTTAACATAAAAGGCCATATAGTTAATATTTCTAATAAAGTTTAACGAGATGAGCATCATTGTTTTATATGCCTTTGAGACTCTTTTTCTGGCTCCATAGACACTGGATTCTCAGGATATCTGCTTCTGTGTTCAGTCAGCTGCTATATGTTGTTTTGGCTGAAATATACATGGAGTGAGTTTCCAGTTATGAAGCTGGAAGTATGTGTGTGCTGGGGGGTGGGCTTTTAGATTATTGTTATACTGTCCTCGGAATTGCCAAGTGGTAGTTTCTTAATAGTTAGCTGTAATGTGGAATCTGAAACCAATCAAATTTTAAAAATTGTGTCACATTCAAATTCATTGGTCTGTCTTATACTTTGAGTGGCTATTTTAACCAAGCACTCTTCCTAATATCAGACATTAGTCCTGTGAAAAATACTGGCTTACACAGCAAACTGCAGGGGCACTTCACGATAAAATACCAGACCCTAGAAATATAATGGTATACAATAACAACATAAACCACCAGGAAAGCCGTTAATATCATGCCCAGTCTCACAGAAGAGCCTGAAAGAACCAGGGTGTAGCCAGGCTGATGGTACTGTTTTCCAAAATTCTTAATTTTGCTTGAATAATATAACTTTCACCACCATCAAATACGAACAATTGTTTCTTTAGAGTGACAGGCTCATTTCACTCACTTTCCAGAAAATCCAACACTCACATATTAACAGCCATAGATTTTTATGTAAGCCG
>LOEQ01005469.1:119752-142958 GCA_001685075.1 Bramus lutescens | reverse complement strand
CACACACACACACACACACACACACACAAATTCTAAGTCTGTTGCAAGTTCCACAAATCCAAGTAGCCATGCTTTCAAGAATGCATTTAGATGTTCTTAGGGAAACCATCTCCTTTTTTATTTTCTTCCAAACAAAATGTACTGGGACTGGGGAGATGGTCCAGGGGTTAAGGGCACTTGCTGCTCTTTCAGAGGATCCACATTTGGTTCCTAGCACCCACATCACATGGCTTATAATCACCTGTAACTCCAACTCTAGTGACATCTAATTCCTTCTGGCTTCTTCAGGCACCTACACTCAAGTGGATATTACCACCCTTCCCTCATACACACAATCTAACCCACAGACACACAATCTAAATGCCTTTGGCCTCCTCCAGCATCTGTTCGTGTCCATACCGATATACAGATACACAAAACCCTACATACAAAAAAAACTTACAAAAAATTCTTACATTGACCCATGAAAGATTTTTGAGATAAATTTTGCCCAGTATTCACTCTCTTTAATACAGTTAATACAGTTCTTTCATTTTAAAATTACTAATTCTTTTTTAGGTTTGAAAAAGGAATGTAGCCTAGGCCAGTCTCAAACTTTCTGTAGCCAAGGATAACCTTGACTCCGTCCCTGGTCCTCACATGCCCACCTCACTCAGCTTTATTCTGCTAGAGGTCAATCCAGGGACTCTGGCATGCTAGGCAAGCAGTCTATCAATGCACTATGAAGTGCATCCCAACCCTCAAAATCAGTATTTCTAAAGCAACACTTGTCATTTTTGTAGTTCACCTACCCTTGTTACTGGACTAAGCATGGATGCAGTGACATCTCCAAGAACTATTGAAAATACGTTTAGTGTCTCACAGGGAAGGCAAAAAGAAAAGGAAGGGGGTCCTGTTTTCCCCTATTCTGTTTACAAGCCCACAACCTAGCTCAGAGGATTATTCCTGGAGAACTTCAGAATCCCCAGAGAACACGATGTTGGCCACATTGTGTTATCTCCACAGTAATTAGGAAATGACATCCCGGGCTGGAGAGATGTCTAGTGGGTTAAGAGCACTGGCAGTTCTTCCAGAGGACCTGGGTTCATTTCTCAGCACCCACATGGCAGTTCACAACTGTCTGTAACTCCAGTTCCAAGGGATATGCTATCTTCATACTAATGCACACAAAATAAAGTTAAATACATTATTTAAAAAAGAAATGACATCCCACAAAGAAAGGTGTTATTTTTTTATGTGCATTGATGGTATGCCTATATGTATGTCTGTGTGAGGATGTTAGAACCTGGAGTTAAGGACAGCTGTGAGCTGAGCTTGCCACATGGTTGCTGAGAATCAAACCCAGGTCCTCTGGAAGAGCAGTCAGTGTTCTACACTGCTAAGCCAACTCTCCAGCCCTGTAAGAATGTTTCAAATGCATCTAAATTGTAGATTTAGAGACATTACAAATCAATTCAGTCTTGCTAGTAGATTTATGAATCTTAAACATTTGTCAATTCTTAAAGATGATCTGCACAGGCCTGGGGGTGTAGTTCCATAGTAGAGCTGCTAGAAACACAGGCCCAGTGAAAAAATCTAAGGTCCTGGCTCAGAAAGTCAGACATAGCATGCTACATTTCATACATGAACTTAGCCTCAAGTTTATGTATGTTCATGTAGAAGTGACTGTAAATACCAGGGAACCAGAAAGGGATCTAGAGGGAAAAAGTTTTAAGAGTGGGGTAAGGAGGGCAATAAAAATACAACATGAAAAGGGGATACTGATGGGGGAAGAGTTAAGTGTGGAAATGGGTGGAGGAGGGGAGAGGTTCCCCGAAAAATATGTTTGAAAATGCCAGATGGTTGAAAGAACTTTTGCTCCCATCAAGGCTGGACGACAGTAATTTGTTCTGCGACTAGTTTTTAGTCTTAATACTTACATGCCTTTATTAAATATGTAAAACAAGGAAGCAAGAGAGTTCTGTAGAAGACAGACAACCCATACCTATAAAATGCCTGGAAGACTTCAGGCTTGGTAGCAACATGTCTCAGATGGTGAAAGCACTTGTCTGCATACCTGATGACCTGAATTTGATCCCTGAAACCCACAGTGGAAGAAGACTCTTCAAAGTTGTCCTCTAATTTCCATATGCACAGCACTCACACGCCCAGTCTTTCTNCCCTCCCCCATGCCTCTCATACACACATAGCATTTGTTGAAAAGACATGTAAAACATAGCCATGGAGAGCATGGATAGGTGTTAGGCCATCTGCACCTTTCTTCAGTTACAATGAGACCAGCCAGTTTTTGGTTTTTCATTATATACAGCACCCCTAAGGTCAAGAGACTACCTTGTTTCAAGCCAATGTTCACGAACACCAAAACTTTGGTTAGGTATTGTGGCACGTGCCTGCAATCCCAATGTTCTAGAGGCTGAGACAGGATTCAAGTTCTAGGTAGCCCAGGCTATATATAGAGGAAGATCTTGCCAAGAAACTAAATTTTTTATGTATTAAAAAAATAAAACTTTTTTTTTGGAGACAAGGATTTTCTGTGTAGCCTTGGCTGGTCTCTGCTTCTTGAGTGATGGGATTAAAGGTATGTACCACCACCACAGAGCCAACTCTACATTTCTGAGTAGAAGACAAATTAGATATGTGGGGAAGATAGGTTGATGTGAGCAGTCACTTATGCTTGTTCTCTTTGTGCATACTCAGTGTCATGTCCATCACTGCCATGGATAGACCAGCAATTTCCTTCCCCCCCCCATCCTGTGTCTGCTCCATGTCTTCCGTTGAATAGGTTATTAATTCATCTAATATGTTCTGTATCCACACTTACACTCTTGCACCTTACTCATCTCCAACTACATAGTCTCTTTTGTCTCATGTAGATAGGAGGCATGACTTGGTACTCCCACCTCCATTTCTCAAGTGCTACCATGACCAGTATTTTTAAGATTTTCACTTTATGTGCATGGAGACTGTACAACCATGTCTGCTACCTGTTGAGGTCAGAGGTATCAGAGTCTCTACAACTGGAGTTACAGGTAATTGTTAGCTTCCATAAGGGTGCTGGGAATTGAACCCTGAACCTCTGGAAAAACCAGTGCTTTAATCCCCTAAACCATGTCTAGACAGACACACACAGTTTTTTAAAACCAGACTAGCCTCAAACTCCTAATACTCCTGCCTCTGCTTTCCAAGTGCTGACAACTTTTTAAAGCAAGGACCTTGAGAACAGGCTGGTCTCCACCTCTCCAGTGCTGGGATTAGACATGTACCACTAGGTCCAGAAATCTAATGTTTAGAGAGGGCTGAGACAGATCTAATTACATAGCTCAGGCTGTTCTTGACCTTTGACCTTACAGTGATCCCTTTTGCCTCAGCTTTCCCAGAACTTATACTCGTTAAGAATCCCTTATACAGGGGCTGGAAGTGTACAAGTAGAGTACATACTTCAGTTCCAAGAAAAAAGATACAGAGACATACTGAAACCTTGCATTGCAGTTTGGTTCCTTAGCAGGAAAGAAAGGCACCCACATCTTTTACTAGTGAGTACCGTGTGATGGATGGTTGGTCTCTCTAAAGCCTATGAAAGAAAGGCCAAGTGCAGTTGGTGTGGAGGGCTGTTAGTCACCCTTTGCACAAGGCCCTTGTTTTATATATATATATAATGTAAGGTGTCATCAGGGGACAACTTTGTGGAAGTCTGTGCTCTCCTTCCACCATGTAGTTTCAGGGATCAAGCCCAAACTGCCAAACTTTGTCAGTAAGTGCTTTGTAATTCCCACTGAGCCATCTCGCTGGCTGACCTATCCTTTTTAATCTATGACCAACCTCTTAAAAAGATTTGTGTGTATGAATGTTTTGCCTGCAATATGTCTACCATGTGCAGATAACCCTGTAACTGGAGTTATGGATGGTTGTAAACCAAATGCAGGTCCCCTACAAGAGTAAGTGATGAGCCATCTTTCCAGCTCTCAACATTTGACCTTGCTTATGGTCTCTATTCTTCTTTTCCCAAAACTGTAGGTGGGCATCATGTAATAAATCCACCTCCACTACAAACTGCACATGGATGTATTTGGGTGTATTCTAGGAGACATCTTTTCTACATAAGCTACAATAGCATTCCTCTGACGGGAGTATATCTGAATATAAGATCTGCAATTCCTATAGAGGGCATGGTTCACTGAAGACAGTGATATTTACCAAGCAACCCAACACAAAGATGACACTATATATGCAAAATATTCTTAGAGCCCTATCTTGCCTACAGCTGATTTCTCCACATTAAAGGTGTCAACTAGCGGACTTTCTGCTTAACTAGCAGGACTTGAAATATCTTGCTGTATGAATACTTTATGAAATAGTTATATGCATATGTTTAACATTGGAAATACATAAAGACAAAATTTTATACAGTTCAACCCAAAGTACAGTAGTATCAGCACTATCAACTTTGTCAACTGCAAAAATAATAGAAGTTTCATGCATATTTTGCAGGGTCTTATGAGACCTAAAATGTTTATCTAAGGAGAAATTTTAAGACACACAAGTAGGAGAAAACCATTTTTAATTGAAAAAAAAATAAAGTAATACATCTCAAATAACACCATATTTAACAACATAAACTAAATTGTAAGGAGAAATAGCTTTCCTAACTGGTCTGTGAAACTGATGCCTCAGCATATTGCTACAACTTCTTTGCTTTATCCAAGAGCTATGGACTAAATAAAGTAGGAGATTTCCCCCTATGAATTAAATTATAAAGCCTATCTATCCCTGTTCTTAAATCACTGACAAAGAGAAGTTAAAAGTTTTTTCCATAGTTAGGAGTTCCCCAAAGTGTGTGTGTGTGGGGGGGGTAATTCTTATGAAAAAGTTATTAATATTTAACTCATCCACAAGACTTCAAAACAGGATTTCAAAATGGCCTCTAGTACAAGTTTCTGTTTAAAGAAGTTTGTACTCCAAGGATGGTTTACAGACACAATGGCTAAATTAAACTTTATAAACGTATCAAAGTTATTGCTTTAAGCTGTAAGAACTGTGGACAAAAGTCTCCTTTTAAAGAGTTCATTATATAGATGCTCCTAAAATTCCTGTATGCCAACTGAAAGTGCTAGAAAACACAGCAAACATCACATTCAAGAAATGACAGAAAAAAGGCATGTATGGCTTTTGTGCGTGTGACTGTATTATTAAACATAAAGTTATTACTGTTTAACTGAAAAAGGTTTTTACAAAATACATGTTCAAAATTAATATTTTTATTAAATCAAGTTAAAAAATGTTTATTGTAGAAAAGTCAATGAGGGTATTAAGAAAATCAAAATATACTTTTTTACAATATATGTATATATTAGCAGCAAACTACTTCAGAGATTTTCTTTTGAGTTTAGTTATTTTAAAGAAAGCATAACAGTGTATGTTAGCAATGGAATGTCATGAATTCACTCTTCACCCTATACTCTGTGACCTGGCCTCCTCTACAATACTTTACACCAAAGACTAAGAACAAACTTAGTTTTGACTAAAGTGTAGTCAAACAGTAGCTGGTAAAGTCTCTCTCACTACATCACCTATGCATTATTTTCAAATATAACTAATGAGCACCATATAACAAATTTTTCAGGTGTAATAACAGCCAACAGTACACAACTTAGCATTTGGCTTACTGTTTAAAAAATTTGGTAGCATACAAAATTTTAATCAAATGAGATAAATACTTCAATCCTATATTGCTTGCCCATTATTAAAACTCTTAGTAGAAATTCTATACATAACCTGACAAACTCTAGGCAAAGATACATATGTGCATAGATACATGCTAAAGTGTATGTACATATCCACATACATCTTCAACTTTGGATTTTTAAAAAACTAATTTAAAGTGTGATATCACTGACTGAAGTCAGCTAGTGAGAAATACTAACTACAAAGAATTGCCATACAACTCATTTATGCTTACAAATTACTCAAGCTAGAGTGAATAAACTAACCACAGAAAACTCTTTTCTCTTGCTATGTTCATCTAATAGCAAAAGAAGAAACATTTGTACAATACACTTTCAAAGTCAAAATTATTATAGAAATTTCATGAGTCTTCAAAAATACAAAACATTACATAAATACAATTTTCTTATTGTTGAGTTCCTCAGCTAGAATCTATACTGTAAAAAATCCCTTTGGATTATCCCATTTAGCACGTCAAGTTTCCATTCTGCAGCTCTGACAAATGGCTCAGGTTTATTATTTTTTATAGGAATCACATCTTTCAGAATTTGCTAGTTACCTTTGTAATAAAGTACTGTTACCTCTGTACTAAAGTAAATAGAAGAAACTATCAAATATCAAAAACAACTTAATGAAACATTCAGAATATGTAATACAAGAAAGAAAAGGACAACAGGAATTCCCTTTCACCACACAAATAAAATACAACCTTTTCCATGCTGTTAAAGTAACTGTCTAGAGAATGGAGTTAGGGTAGCCCACCTTTATTTTCAATTAAAAACCTAATATAGTAGAGTGAATTATTTTTATCAATATGCACAGCAAATTACTGAAATGGTGACTTCATGTTGTCTTTCCCTTAAAGATGGCACTTGTAGGTACAAGAATGAAGAGATGTGTACACACATCAGATGTTTACTTGAAAAGACTCTTCTACAGCAGTTTGATACTGGGCTTCCTCATCTAGCTGAAGATTCTAAAACAAGAAAAAAAAATGTCAACAGGAAAATAACTATTCAATTTTATCTAATGTATTATACATCTTCACATATATTTACATACAAGGAAGTTTTAGGTTTTAAAATACAAGATTAAGCTGAGAAACATGGTGTGTGTGTCATATTCTCAGACACTCAGGAGCATGAGGCAGGAGGATACCTTGAGCCCAGGGGTTTGAAACATGCATGGACATAATGGGACCCTATCTCAAAAATAGCAAAATATAAGGTTTCAACACACAAAATTTAAAAATTAAATACTGCTATAATCATTTAGGAATAACTAATAACTGCTCAGCTCAGCAGAGGATAAAATTTATACTGACTAAACTTAAAACTAATAACATAATAGGGGCTGGAGAGATGACTCAGAGGTTAAGAGCACTGACCGGGGGTTCCCAGCAACCACATGGTGGCTCACTACCATCTGTAATAAGATCTGGTGCCCTCTTCTGGCCTGCAAGGACACATGCAAGCAAAATGCTGTATACATAATTAATAAATAAATATTTTTTAAAAAAACTGATAAAACACAATAAAGTTGTATCATTTCTAGAAAAGATTTGTTTTGAAGAGAAACTAATTTTAAGAAAGATAAGCATTTACTGAATTAATAGCTGAATAACAACTTAATTGCACGTGAAAATAAGTAATTATAGCTCAGTCATCTTTAAATTATAGACTGACTCTATGACTAGGGCTTAATAAGTACCTCGGTGTAGAACAGCTACTTAGAATGCACTGAGTTCCATCTCCCTGACTCATCAGTCAAACAATAGCCAACAACAAAAACCATACTCTATCTTTATCAATGCAATTTGCTGTCAATTTATGCCCCATGGATTAGCTTTAAAAGACATCAAGTTGTGTACTTGACAAGTGAAATACAGTTTTCTATGCCATGGTAAAACAAAGAATTAAGAGTAAAAATAGCTGACAAACCCATTTTTGCTCTTCCAAATATAGCCCTGCAGGCACAGTATCTGTTCTTAAAACGGAAACTTAATAATATACAATTACTTCCTAAAGTCACTAAAGAAGCACATGTGAATTTCACATACATTTATACTCAAATAGCAGACTAAAACTGCAGAAGTCCATGAAAACGAAAATTACGCATGCCTGTGTTTACCTGAACAGGAAAACGAATATCGGCTATTCTTTACTGAGAATCGTGTATTAAATAATATCTTAACCACACACAAGCTAAGTACAATTTTATAATTAATAAAGTAAGATTATCACATCCTTTTTTTAAAATTATCATGAATATGAAAAGTAGTAGATGACCCATTTGGTTTGAGGGCCTTTGTTGCCTTTCCTAAGTAGACAACCTAGCTTTTGATGGGTTTCTTTGGTTTTGTTAGTTAATGTGCCTCATATAATAGCAACTAACTCTATATTTGTAACACATTCTCCCCCACATGTTGTATCAATTTTACTTTTCTCTCTTTTTTTTTGGTTTTTTTGAGACAGGGTTTCTCTGTAGCTATGGTACCTGTCCTGGAACTAGCTCTTGTAGACCAGGCTGGCCTCAAGCTCACAGAGATCCGCCTGCCTCTGCCTCCCAAGTGCTGGGATTAAAGGCGTGCGCCACCACTGCCTGGCCAATTTTACTTTTCAAGCAGGTATAATTTTCTCTTAATTCTAGGTAATTTTTACCTAAACTTTCATTTTGCTATTAAGGGGCTTATTTTTCCAATAATTATCACTCTAGTATAAACAATAAATTCTCAGAATTTCATGAAGCTTAACAATTTTAATACTAAATACAGCACCTTCCCCTTTATCCAGTGGTCTGATTCCACAACTTGCCTGAAAAACTCAAATTTAGATTGAAAAGTTAATTTAACTTTCTTAATCTTGAAGAACTCACTTACCACAAATTCTCCATAATCAAACTGATGTCTTTGATTTAGATGACTAACGAAATTTCTAGTAATCTGGCTAGGATCTCCCCAAGGAAGAGACACACAAATAGGACATGTCTATGAGAAACAGATTGTTTTAAATAAAAAAAATTACAAAATAATGAAACATTGTATACTTATTGAGAGCAAAAAACATCAGGTATACTTCATTGTTGCATTTTGCAGATATTACATTTGTTTAGAAATTGAAAGTCTGTGCCAACCAGTGTCAAGCAAGCCTATTTGGCAAACAGCTCAAATGATCAATAACACTGTTTAGCAATGAAGCATTTAACTCAGATGTTATACTTTAGACAAAGTTCTATTGCATACTTAACAGAAAGAGTATACATAGTCAAGTGTAGCTTTTATATGCACTGAAAAATCAGAAAAGGTGTAGCCCAATTCACACCAATTTTTAAAATATGTATGTATGTATGTTTTGGGTTTTTTTTCCCTGGAGACAGGGTCTCTCTAATGTAGTCCTAGCTGTCCTGGAACTTGCTATGTAGACCAGGCTGGCCTGGAACTCACTGAGATCCTCTTGTCTCTGCCTCCCAAGTGCTGGCATTAAAGGTGTGCACCAGTACACCCAGTCCTCACATCACAATCTGCTTTACTACTGTGTCTGCACTCAAACCTACAGTGTCTCTTAAGGTTTGCCTGAACACAAAAAAACACTGGACAGTAAAACACATTGAACAGGGTCTCACAAGGTAGCCCATGCTGCTTTGAACTTGTGATCCTTCTGTCTAAGCCTCCCAAGTCCTGGAAATGCAGACTTGTGCTACTATGTGCAGCTCTTGAAATCCATTTCTAAGAGTCAAATCCCATAACTAAGTCAATTCCCAAGCAAATTGTCTAAGATAAATTACTATTATAGTAAGAAAGATGATGGATATTCCATTATTTAAATCTCTAGTTATATAACTATTTAAACAGGAAACAACACATGCAGCCTATACTAACATCAATGTAGTACGTTTTCATTACCTACAACATGTGCAACATATAATCTTATTTAATCTAATTAAAAACCATTATAGAATTATTATTAGCTTGATTTCACTTACATGTAAAATGAAAATGGAATAAATTATAAAGTTTAAACTATATCCTCAAAGTTTTAATGAAGCACATTAAAATATCACAAAAAGAAATATAGCTGGATTCTAGCCAAAGCTGACAATGTACAAGTATTATGCAGAAAAGAATACAAATCAAATTAATTCAATATAAAACCAAAAGCATAATGTCTTAAGTATGAAGATTCCCCACATACCTCTTTGGTACTGTATTTGCTTATTTAACCCCTTCCCTTCTAATGAATGGTTGCAGAAATTGAAAGGAATTCTCAATAGTTACTAGGGCATTTTTCTGAAACATATTCTAGCTAAAATTATCTAAAGAGTGGCTGTAAATGTTACTAATACATTTTACTCACTCTTCAAGTAGCTGGTTGTGGTAGCTCAAACCTGTAATCCCTAATCCTATTGTAGACTGTCTTACATTATTCTCCTTTATATAAGGTAGTAAAATTTTATGTCACATTTTGCATCTTTGTCAAGCATTAGCAAAAATATGTTGTATTAATAACTTAAATTCAAATTGCAATCAACAACCTTCTCCTATATATGTATAGAAATAAATAGAATCATCTACTGATGCTGAGGCAGAAAGAACACAAATGCAAGGTCTGCCTGGGCAACTAAGTAAGACCCCATCATAAAATTTTATTAGAAAAAAATTAAAAGGCTGGAGATATATTTTAATGGCAGGATGGTTGTGGGGTAAGTGCCCAAGTTCAAACCCCAGTACAGGGTAGGGATAAAATAAAAGAGATGAAAGATTATCTTTCAGCTTAGTATGTCCTCTTCTATTGTCTAAGAGTTAAAATTCTATGAAATGTATGTTCAAAATGAGTTCTGGGATCGTTAAGAAAATGCTGGAACCCTGTAATCTACATAAATTTACACTAAAATGACAAAGACAAGTATGCATCAAAATAAAAATATAGCATGATTCTTTCTTGCTTTACACATTCTTTACATATTCTTTAAAGATATAATTAAAAATATCTACTGGTTTTATTCTTTGCTTTTTGAAACAAGGTCTCATAATATAGCTCTAGCTGGCCTGGAACTGTTCGCCAGAGCTAGGATTAAAGGCATTCACCACCATGCCTAGCCCATTTTTACTCTTATTATATAGGTATTATCTTCTGCAACAGATTCACATGACTGGATCCAGTTCTCTGCATCCAGCAGAATAAACTGAAAGGACCCAATGGAATTAGGTTCTGCCACTACACAGAAATGACTCTCTAGTTCACCTTTCATTCTTTCTTAGACTAGTCTACATTAACTCACAGTAACTACCTTTCTTTACATGAGGTAATCAAATTTTAAATCTCATTTTTTGCATCACAATCACTTATTCAAACTTTTAAATCCAAATTTAAATAAAGAACCCTCCCCTTTACATACATGAAGACAGATTCATGGAACCACATGCTTTAAACGAAAGATTCTTTTGGATATATGTACTCACCACAGGAACTATCTGAAATAGATGGTTACTATTACAGTGATCCAATAAACGCTGTCTGGTGAAATTTGACTCTTGACATAAGGGACACTTAAAGGTGGGATGCCCAGAAGAACTATAAGGCAAATGAGACATACTGAAACTCAAAACCATCAACATAAAAAATGAGATGCTTCTGTTTTTTGATACACTGTTATGAATTTATTGTTGTGTTTTAAGTCATAGTTCAGTCTCATTTTATACAGTACTAATGTTTATAATTTCAGACCGTTTTTTTTCCCCTTGCCGCATAGGGGCTAAAGCTAAGTACGACAGTCCATGCCTTTAATTCTTAGTACTCAGAAGGCCAAAGCAGTAAGATCCTGAGTTCAAAATCAGCCTCATTTATCTAATGAAACCCATCTCCAAACAATTACAAACAAAACATGAGATCATGCCTAAGAAGTCCAAATTTAATTGTAATCATTCATATGATGCCAGAAGTCAGTCAGTGTGTGTCCACTCAAGTTTCTAACTGTTATATGCTGTGGGACAATAGTCTTGTACCCTGTAAAGATTTGTCTCTTATACTTGTTTAATAAAATGCTGGCTGGCCAGTAGCCAGGCAGGAAGTATAGTCAGGGCAACCGGAAAGGCTCAGTCTGCCATCATAACCCACACTCAGAGAAAGCAAGATGAGAATGCCTCGCTGATAAAAAGGTACCAAGCCACGTGGTTAACACAGACAAGAATTTTGAGTTAATGTAGGATGTAAGAGTTAGTAAGAAGCCTGAGGTAATAGGCCAACATGTTTATAACTAATGTAGGCCTCTGTGTGTTTCTTTGGAACTGAATGGCTGTGGGACCTGGCGGGACAGAAATCTGTCAACAGTTCTCTAATTTACCACATTTTAGAATACACAGACTCCATGGACCAGTGAAATAGCGCAACAAGTGAAAGCACAAGTAGTTATATGAACTGCTCAAGTATACAACAGCATGTGCTTTACTACCCTCCTAAAGCACAGAAAATACAGTTAAAAAAGGATTTCCATCAAATTCTAACTTTAGTATACCCCAGATTAAGAATCTAAGACAAAATTCAAAGAAAAAGCAAAAAGTAAAGACTGAAATGTATAGTGGCTCAAATAACAATGACCCCGAAAGGAACATGTTTGAACACACAGCACACATAAAAAAATCACATAATACAATAATAAAAAATCTACTAACTAATCTATTTTTTATAACCTATAAGCCTGTAACCCCAAGTATTCTGAAGGTTTAGGCAAGAGGATCATGATTTTAGGACCAGCCTAAGCTATACAGCAAAATCAAGTCTCAGAGGGGGGAAAAAAAAAAATCTTTTTTTTTTTTTTCAGGATTCAGAGTTATAGCTCAATGGTACAGTGAATGTCTAGCATGCTCAATCTCTGGCTTAAATTCTTAATTACCTTCTATATTATTCAACAATATTATTTACTAAAGTAGAATTTTTAAAAACTTACCTTGTATTCTGTTGGTAAGTTTCTGTGCTATCAGATGAAGGTGTTTCATTCCTATTACTTAAGAAGCACAGAGAGGAAAAGAGTTAATACCCCATATAAAAAAAGACACCAGGGCTTCATTAATGTGAACTGTTTAATGAAGATGACAGGACTGAACTTCAGGGGCAGGAGAGATGGTTCAGCAGTTAAAACTTCTGATCTCCATAGCCATCAGGCACACATCTGTTACACGTGCAGGAAAAACACTCATCCACATTTTTAAAAAAAAAGTGTAAACTTCAAGTAGTCTTAAAATACAAAATATTCATGATATTCAATCATTACTTTCCAAATCAAGTAAGACTTCAAATATTCATTCCTTTTAAAATAGATTTTTACAGCAGGGCATAGTGGCATACACTGATGTCACCACCACTCAGGACGCTGAGGCAGGAGGGATCATACATTTGAGGCCAGCTCTAGACTTACCTTTAATCCTAGTATTTGGGAGGCAGAGGCAAAAACGGGTGTATCTCTGAATTTTAACCATCCTGGGTTACAAAGAGAATTCCAAACCACTAGTGAAGAAAAAAACACGCACACACAAAAACAAAACCTTTTACAATATTCAGGTACAAGTGTAAATTAGAGAACAAAATTGTAATTACATAAAATCTTTCCCTCAACCAGTGATATTCTTTTTTTTAAAGATTTATTTATTATATATACAACATTCTGCCTGCATGTACACCCACAAGCCAGAAGAGAGCACCAGACCCCATTACAGATGGCTGCTGGGAATTGAACTCAGAACCTCTGGAAGAGCAGCCAGTGCTCTTAACCACTGAGCCATCTCTCCAGCCCCACCAGTGATATTCTTTTGTGGTGATACGGTGACGTAGGGGCTTGGACAAGGTCTAGAAGTTATTTCAGGATGTCTTCAAACTCCTCATGTTCCTGCTTCATTCATCCGTCTGGCATTATAGGCAGGAAAGGATATAGGATTCCCTGTATTTGAAGTCACAGATGGTTGTGAGACCACACGTAGATGCTGAGATTCAAACCCAGGTCCTATGGAAGAGCACCTAATGCTCTACTAACTACTAAGCCATCTCTCTAGTGCTCCTTGTTAAAATTTTAAACTGTTGGATAAACTAAAATATTTGTGAACCTTTGTGATGTAGCTAGGATATGGTAGAAGATTGTGGCTTTCAAAGTGTAGGAGTAGGTGTCACAAAATATTTGAACTTTTGTAAAAATTATAATTTATTTCTAAAAAATAAACTAGGCATCATTAGCACACTTCTCTAATACACTGACCATCCTGACCTATTTGCTTATACCCTATGCTAGGAAAGTTAGTGTCATATGGAATACTAGAAGAAGGGGCATTTCATATAGGTACTGTAACTAACATGCCACAGAATTTCCGCAATGTTGTCAATGTTATAAAAACAAGAACTTGCTGGCTTTGGAGCTTCTTTTCCAGCTCACTAGTCTACCATGGGGAAACACCTTTTTTTTTCTTTTAGAGATTTGTATTTTTTTTTATTCTATGAGTGTGTCTGTATATGAGAATGCAGGTAACCTCAGAGGCCAGAGACATCAGCTCCCCCGGGAGCTGGAATTAGATGATTGTGTGGGTGCTAGGAATCAAAATACATATGGAAGTGCAAGAAGTGCCCCCACAAGGAAAACATTTCTTTTGCCAGGTGTCACAACACCTATAATCCTACAATTCAGAAGCCAGCTCATCAGTTCAAAGCCTATTCAAAACTACCTAGTAGTCACACAGCAAGATTCTATCTCAGAAAAACTAAGGTCTAAGGACGTAGCTCATAGTATAGTGCTTATCTACAATATGTAAAGCACTAAATCCCCATGTCTGATGCCTAAGCACCACAAAACAAACAAACCCAACAACAAAAATACACAACTTTGCCCATGTCCATACTGACAATTCATGATGCCTTCTATGGCAATTACCACACTGCATAGGATATAAAAACAATACTAAGCCAGGCGATGATGGTACAGGCCTTTAATTCCAGCACTTGGGAGGCAGAGGCAGGTGGATCTCTGAGTTTAAGGCCAGCCTGGTCTACAAGAGCTAGTTCCTGAACAGGTTCCAAAGCTACAGAGAAACCCTGTCTTGAAAAACAAAAACAAACAAAAAAAGATTAAGAAGTAAATAAAGTTTTAAAAATTTAGTTGGAATATAAACTACAGTTTTACTAAAAAGAAATTCTAAAGGTTAGGAAAGATTTCACAGGGGAACTAACAGTTTAAATTAAAAAAAAAAAAGCCAATAAAATGACTCAAGGGTTATAGGAGCTTTCTGCACAGGCCTGAAACCTGAGTTTGATCTTCAGATCCCTCAAGATGGCAACAGAGAACCATATTCTGAGAGCTGTTCCCTTATCTCCAACACACACACACACAACACACACATACACACAGAGTAAACAGTAAAAGAATAAAAAGTCTACCAGCTGAAGTGGTTAAGAGCACTGCCTCCTCTTCTAGAGGACCTGGATTCAATTCCCAGCACCCACATAGCAGCTCACACCTGCCTGTAACTCCAGTTCCAATGGATCTGACACCTCACACAGACATACATGCAGGCAAACCACCAATCACATAAAATAAAAATTAAATCATTAAAATTTTGCCAGTCATGCTGATGTACTCCTTTAGTCCCAGCACTCGGGAAGCAGAGGCAGGTGGATCTGTGAGTTGGAGGCCAGCCTGGTCACTAAGTTTTAGGACAGCCAAGACTACACAGAGAAACCCTGTCTCAAAAAACATAAACAAACAAATGCCAGGCGAGCTGATAAAGTGTAGATTATAGTGCTAAGGAGAAACAATACACTTGTAAAAGATGGAGGTGCAAGACATTATACAACTTAATCTCACCTATACTAACACATTAACCTTCCCCACTTATAAGGAGGTGAGAAAACCAAGGCAGTTTCTTGACAAAGTTAAACAATTATGAAAGAACAGAGCTGGAATCTGAGTCAGGGCACTCTCAAATCCAGTGTGCATGCATGCATATGCACGTTCATTTATTCATTCATCCATTTGCTCATCTGCAGTACAGGGTATCTAATCTAGGCATTAAACGATAGCCCAGCCCTATCTCACAGCACACCCCTTGCTTTCTTGGATCAAAGGTCCTGCTAAAGCTGTCTCTTCTGGCCATGAAAGCCCAGGCAGGCCTTGAATTTGTGCTTCTCCTCCCTCAATCTCCTGAGTAGCTAGGATTACAGCCACCAGGCCTATCTCTATAGTTTTCATTTTATTGTACTCATCCTTTTATTTTTTGTTAAAAGCAAGATTTCACTACATATTCCAGGTTGGCCTTGGACTCATCATGTAGCTTTGACGAACTTTGAAATCATGATAATTCCCTTGCTTTAGTCTTTTGCATGCTGGATCACAGGTGAATGTCATCATATCCAGTTAAGCCTTCACTGTTTTTTTGTTTGTTTGTTTGTTTTTTGGTAGGTTGTTTTTTCAAGACAGGGTTTCTCTGCAGCTTTGGAGTCTTTCTTGGAACTAGCTCTTGTAGACCAGGCTGGCAACTCACAGAGATTCGCCTGCCTCTGCCTCCTGAGTGCTAGGATTAAAGGCATGTGTACTACCACTGCCCAGCTTTCACTGTTAACTGAATTAAATGTCTTCCAAAATAGTAAGGATCCTACTGGGGAGATGTCCCAGTGGTTAAAGTGCTTATTGCACTAGCATGGCATTTGAGCTTACCTCAGAACCTATTTGATGGCAGGAGCACAGCAGCCATGAAAAAAAGGCACAATAAGGCACTCCTGTAAGCCAGTGCTGGGGAGGCAGAGAGAAACAGATCCCTAGCCTATCAGTGATCTCCAGGTTCAGTGAAAAGACAGTATCTCAAACACAAAGGTGGAGAGCAACTGAAGATATGATACTGTCCTTTGTCCACCACATGAACACATATGCATATACATAATACACACAAGGGTAGCACAGATATGTTAAACATGGTTTAAAGTATATACAATGATATGTAGAACTACACAGCAAAGACAAAGGTTAAAAAAAAAGGTCAAATAAAAAAGGAGTCTGGAATAGGACTTTGTGCTATTAGCCAGTTATTAGAGTTTGGAGATGATATCCTTTTTCCTAAACACCAAAGAAAATATATTGCCAGGTTTGTAGAGATGTTACTAAAAAACAAAAACAAAAAAAAAACCCATGTACTTGCAGAGGACCTGACAACAGGCTGACAACAACCGCATCAACTGGCTCACAAACATCTGTAACTCCAATTCTAGGGGATATGACACCCTCTTTTGGCCTCTGCAGGCACCTGCACTCACATGTACAAACACAGGTCTGCACATAATTGAACAGATTGGAATGCCCAATCAGGCAGATTAGAACTATCAACTGAACACTAACACTATTCAGAAAAATAAGAGGGATTGAGTTAGGGAAGTAACAACAGGAAAGAAACAAAACAGATAAGGAATATTGTTATTAAGACTAAACATTGTCTGACCAAATGAACCTAAGGAACCAAATGAGCAAGGTCTGTCTCCTAGGAATAGGGCAGGGAACTGTCATTTAACAAGTAGTGCAGAGTACAGTGGCATATACCTGTAATTCCAGTACTCAGGCAACAGAGGCATCAAAGTTTAAGGTCAGGATAGTCTATATATCAAGGTCTACACCAGCCTGAGCTACATAGTGAAACCAAATCTCAAAAAAAACAGAACAAAACAAAAACAAAGCAGCCCAACTTGTATAAGTAGGACACTCTAGGAACTTTACTGACAATTCAGAATAGCGTTGAAAAAAAAAAGATAACAACATTACCCTACATTTAGAAGAATTAATGGCGAGTGTGCACACCTTCAATCCCAGCACTTGGGAGACAGAGGCAGGCAGATCTCTTTGAGTTTGAGATCAGCCTGGTCTACAAAGCAAGTTCCAAGACAGCCAGGGTTACACAGACACTGTCTCAAAAAAACAATAATAATAACAAAAATAAGACAAAAACAAATAAATGTGTGCTTATAAAACAGCAGAAGTACAGTAAACAAAGCAAAAGGATGAAAAAATCCACAGTAATTTGGTTAAAAAAAAATCACTAGATGAAAAATGACAATTTTATCTACTGACAGTAAATCAAGTAAGTGAGAACCTGGGTTAAGTTCTGCAGGGCAGTGAAAGCATCCTAAAGAACTTGCCAGAAGTTTCAACTAAGTACTCAGAAAAACATTGAAAAGCAGTGGGATAACTATACAGATAACCAGAGTGCCTAAATATGGTTAAAATATGAATATTAGCAATATGGATCAAGCACTGAAATTAAAATTTTATTTGACTTAGCACACTGATTTCCACAAACTATTATAAGACTAAACAAACTGCATTTCTTCACCTTTGAACACAAGCTTGTCATTAATTTTCTAAATGAAGCAAAACATTTAGGGATACATGTGGAAATGATGAAATATGAAGAAAAACGAGGTTAACCATTCAAATGGAAGAACTGTGGTTATAGGAATATGGAGTTTAAATGGATACAGCTCACAGGAAACTGTTTTGATAATTGCTCTATTTACTGACCTGGCTTAGCGGCTAACTAGGTATATAAGTTACTACTATTATTTACTTTAACAGTATTGAGCTTCTGTTACTTATTCAATATCATACCTGGGTGTACATATGGAGAATAACAAAAACAAATTACCAAAAATACCTCTATTCAAAATTAGTTAAAGAATGCTCAAAGAAGGGCTAGGGAGACAATGCTTAGCAGGTACTTGCTACTAAGCCTAATGACCACTAGAAGTGGGGATGGAAGCCTTTAATCTGTTAAGAGATTAACAGAAGCAGGTTAATGTCTGATTCTCTGATGCTAAGGTCAGCCTGGTCTACAAGTTCCAAGGCAGCCATTTATTTATATATCTACATATATGTATGTGTATATATATATGTGTGTGTATGTATATATTACAATAGTAAAAATTGTGTTATATAAGAAATATTGTAATATTAAAATTATTCTACATTATACATTAATGGAGAGACTTTATCCAGAAAAAAAACTAGAATGGTGAAAGAACTGTGAAAAAGTGGAAAAATACACACAAGTAACAAACCTAGACAATATGTTCCTTTTACTGAAAATTTCAGGACTATTTATTGTATTCTAGAAGCTTCTGATAGCTCTAAATCAATCTCTAGTAAATAAAACACTACTTAAATATTTACCAAATATCAATAAGTATTTATTAAGATCAGTTGGTTGAGGGAGAATGGCTTAGTCAAAGTTTAACATCTAGTTAAACATCAGCCTAGAATCTGCTTAGACATTTGTTTACACCCAGCCCAGTACTCCACATACTCTCTCACCCACACTTAAAAATAAATAAATTAATTAAGGCAGGCAGGTAGGCCTGTACCCGAATTCAATCACCAGGACTCAGGAGAAAAAACTGAGTCCTCCAAGTTGTCCTCTGACAAATATACACAGCAGCACACATACGTGCACACACACACAAATAAACAAATGTAATAAATGTTTATGTAATAAATATTCATAAATGATGCAACAACAAAACAATAAAAAATAAATCACTATTTTTTTTAACTATGTGTGGTACCAGGTTTGGGGTATGCATTTGTAAGCCCAGTGCCCAAGAGAATCAGAAGGAGTTCAAAGCCATCACAGGCAAAGTACTAAAACCAGCTGTGGATACATTATATACAGTCTCAAAATAACAGTTAAAAAAAAAAAAAGTAGAAGCACTATCAGAATAAAAACTTCAAATACTAAATCTATTACTTAGAGGCAATGAAGGGAGAAAAAAAAGCAAAACAAAACCACCCCACTATTTAAATACATTATTGAAAGTGATTTTGCCAAATTTTCAAATTGTTACACATGAAAATCATTTGAGTCTTCAACTCCCAGATACAGTTTTTATTCAAAGAAAGACTACCATAATAAGTAACATAAACTTAGGTATAAGTTTAGGTATCACGGAGTTGGTATCTTCGATACAACTATCAAACAAATTTTGAAGGTAAATTCTAGTTAGGACACCTAATGTAATTTGTTAAACATATAAAAACTAAAATTCCCATAGCAATTTCCATTTCAATTATTAAAATTTTGCTTTTAAAATAAATGCTGCTTACCTGCTCCTTATTGGATCTTGGGTAATCTTAAAGTTTGGAATGACAGAAGAAACACCATATTCATCCTGATACTTCTTACAAGATTTGTAATGATGTCTCATGCGATAGAATTTAATCTGTAAATTATTGGTTAAAATACATCTTTTAATTTAAAACAGAATACACAAAGTTTGAGACACTGTCAATAAGAGGAAAAAAGATGAAAAAAGATAACTAAATATTTCATTTAAGTTCAAGTTTAATGTTGGGGGCAGGGTGGCACACAGCTTTAACCCATTCAGCACTAGGTAAAGAGAGCTCTTAGAGGTCAAGGCCAATCAGGTCTACACAGTGAGTTTCAGGTCAGCTAGGGCTACAGAGAGACTGCCGCAAAAAAAAAAAGTACGATTTTTGTTCATGCACACAAATTCAGCTTCAATTATACCACTGGGGGGGGAATTAACAAATAATTTTACAGTTGAAATGATAATACTGATAGAAAAATCCAGGCAAAAAGAAAAAAAAAAAGAAAGAAAAAGCCAGGCACAATGGGAAAACAGACCAAAAAAAAAAAAGAATCAGCTATTCAAGGTCATCCTCAATTATGAGCTCAGCCCACTTGGGCTACCTGACAGCCTAGCTCAGAAAACAAAATGCAAAAGAAAGAATACTAAGAGGTTGCCTCATGCTTCTAGGTGTTTGACTATTACAACCTGTAAGATTTAGAAAGCAAGTTAAAGAATGATGGTCCCATGTTTATACTGGGAAAATTTTTTGGTTTCTCAATGAGAAGTGAGGCAAGAATCCTGCAAGTGTGTTTTCATTTCTCTTCCTTTTCAGTTCAACATCTTCTTCAGAGATGGAAAACAGATCTGACTTGTGTAAATGCTCTAGACACAGAACATAGTAAAGCCTAACCACGTCTCACCAGTCCAGCCTTCTTCAAGTAGATTAGAGAATGCTACTTGTTTATCAATTTGATTATCTTAAAACTTAAACCAGTCTTCTGTGAAATATTTCATGATTTCTTAAATACCTAAGTGAGCAGCTACAGAGGCTTGAGTTCTATTAGGCTAAATAAATTAACATTTGAAAGACTGTGAGCTTATTGAGAAAATAAAATTTTAATCTTAAAGATAAAAAGAAACCCTCAAGGTTTTTGATACTTTACAAAGCTTCTGGTCTTTTCTACATAACTCAATCTAAATAACATCCTGTTTATTTTGGTTTTGAGACTATCTCAATTTGTAGCCCAAACTGGCTGTGAACTAGCAACCCTCCTAGTTCAGCCTCCTGAGAGCAGGGATTATAGGTGTACACCACACTGCCTGGAAACGTCTTTCTCATCAATACCATGTTCACCAGGAAAATTAAAACACTGTCATAATATAACTCTACCTTTTTTGAACAGCATCTGCAGCTACCAGAAAACTTCCTCATGATATTTTCAAGATCTAAGGCCCGTTCTGGACATGCTCTTTCTCTTCTAGTCACACTTCCACGACACAGGGGACAATGAATTCCACTTTCTCTCATTGCAGTCAGGAAACATTTTCTACAAAAACTAAACCAAACATTTGTGACATGTTAATTACAAAAAAATTATTTTTATTTCCATAACTAAACATAAATTAAGTGATATGGATATGTACATATACAAGGTAGTAAGGTTATTTAAATGTATGTACAGTCCAAATTTAAAAGTATCTCTCAAACAGTAAGACTAATAATTGGATTAGATGGTAACAAAATGAAACTACATTCAAGTCCATTTTACAACTTTCTTTTTGAGAAAGGGTCTCACTCTGAAGCTGAAGTTTAGACCCCAAGGAAGCAATCCTACTTTAACTTCCTGAGTGATGGGAATTACAGGTATATGCCACCACACCCAGCTACATTTGTGTTTGAAAACAAAGGCAGGTGGGGTAGCACAAGAATTTAATCCCAAGACTCAGAAAGACAAGGCAGAAGGTTGTCTTTGAGCCAGAGTCCAAGGGGATCCGGGTTCCAGGACATCCAGAACTACATAAAAAGGCCTTCATTCAAATAATAAAAGAAAATGAACAAACAAAAAAAAACACTACCCAGTAAATAAATACTTTCATTCCCAATTTTATTGTTTTTCCTTCTGTACAAGACTGTCTCCCTTGTACTAAACTAAATATATTTGCTACACAGAAAGCTATTTCAAAAAAAAAAGTTTAATTTTTGGTGTGTGTAACTTTTCCTTCTCTTCTTTGATGTGTCACACTTTCTTTTGCATACATCAAAGGAGGCTGTAGCTTTAGAACAGAACATTACCCTATTACTTACAATAAATACCTCTTACCAGGCAGGTGGTGGTGCACACCTGCAAACCCAGCACTCCACAGGTAGATGCAGGAGGATCTCTGGAGTTTGAGGCCAGCCTGGTCTACAGAACGCATTACAGGACAGCCATAGCTACACTGAGAAATCCTGTCTCTAAAAACAAAACAAAACAAATTCTTCTCAGTTTGCAATTCCCAGATACCACTCATATTTACCTTTTTTCATTCTCCAACAAAGGCCAGTCAAGGGATACTGGGAGAGAAAAAAACCTAATTTTCATCCACCTTGCTTTTAGTGTAAACTAAGTACCTAGAAGCAAATTCATATAATCAAAATCATTCCCCAAAATAACATCTTTAAAAAAGAATCTTGGGGCTGGAGAGATGGATCAACAGTTAAGAGCACTGGTTGCTCTTTCAAAGAACCTGGGTTCAATTCCTAACACCCACATGGCAACTCACAATTGCCTGTAACTCTAGTCCCAGAGCATCTGATGCCCTCTTCTGGCCTTCACAGGCACTGCATGCAAGTGATGCATAGACATAAACACAGGCAAATAATTAATACACATAAAAATAAAGGCTAATTAAAAAAAAAAGTCTCATGTAGCTAGCTAGAGTGATCTCAAATTCTTCACATAAGCTGGGTTTAAACTCCTGTTCTTCCTGCCTCCATGTACAAGGATCACATGCCAGGCCTTTTTTTTTTTTCTTCCTTAAGACAAGGTAGCCCTGGTGTGGCTCAAACTCATAGCAACTCTCCCGCCTTAGTCTCTTTAATGCTGGGATTACTAGCAAGTGCCAAAATACACAGCTCCCCAAAATAACTGAGGAAGAAAAATGTCAATCTTCTGGTTTTAGCATTAAATCTGTTAAGTAAACAGTACAGTTTTTTTAATTATGCCACTTTATAAATAATGACAAAGGATTTGGATAGTTTAAAAAATCTTAAGGCAAAAGGTGATGGTGAATGCTTTTAATTCCAGCACTTGGGAGACATAGGCAGGTGAATCTCTGAGTTTGAGGCCAAGTTCCAGGACAGTCAGAGCTACAGAGAATCTGTCTTTTTTTCTTTTCTTTCTTTT
>LOEQ01005469.1:48568-69740 GCA_001685075.1 Bramus lutescens | reverse complement strand
GCTCTTCCGCGAGCGACCAGGCGCTGCAGAGGCTCGAGGTCCCTGGAGAGTGAAACCTGAACCTTCCACCGGGCGACCGCACTAAGAGTTCTGCAAAGTACAGTTTGAGAACACCCACTGGAGACAGGATGACTCTATCTGGCCTCCAAGTTGGTATCTTAATAAGCCTCAGAGCCGACCTATGACCATTTGGGTGATTGACTCAATACTTCAATCAGGGTGAGATGATAGCCCGGGGCAGTGGAAAGTTTCCTGCTCCAGAGTGCTACTTGGTGACTTAACAAATACAAAGCCAACAGTCTGGCAGCTGTGAGTTCGAGGCCAGCCTGGGCTGCATTTGAACACGGCTGTGTTTCAAAAACACAAATAAGCCAGACAGACATCGTGGCTTATGTTTTCAATTTCAGCATGTAGGACACTCAGAAAAGAGGATTAGCCAAAGTTTCAGGGCAGCCTGGGCTACACAGTGAATTCCAGAACATTCAGGGCTATGGAATGAGTCCATCTCAAGAAAACACCATCGTTTTAGATGTGGTTCAGTGGTGGTGTGCTTGTCTAGGCTGGATGAGGTCTGGGTTTGGTCCCCAGTACTGATGTAAATGAAAAAGTGAAGAATAAACTAAAGCTCGTACCTGCCTGTGGTGGGGTACACCTGTAGTAACAGCGTGTAGGAGGCTGAGACAGGAGGGAAACATAGGTTGGAGAGTTATATATTAAATGCAATTGCATGGACAAATACACAGTATGTTGTGAACTATAGATAATATTACAAATTATGTAATGTATTAAAATTTCTGGTCTTCATCCAGTTTCTTCCAGTCTTTATGTTTTCCATTTGTTTTTGAGACTTTCAATTTTATTTCTTCTTTCTTTTCAAGACAGGGTCTCTCTTTGGATAGTCTGGCTGTCCTGAAACTTGCTTTGTAGACCATGCTGGCCTCAAACTCAGGGAACTGCCTGCATCTGCTTCTGCTGGAATCAAAGGCATATACTACCATATCCAGCTGACACTTTTATTTTATATTGCTTAATTGATGCTGGGCCTTCTCTCTCAGGCAGACATTCTACCATTAAGCTGTGACTTTTTTTAGTTAGTTTTTGCTTAGGCTTTGTGTGTGTGTGTGTGTGTGTGTGTGTCTGAGAGAGAGAGAGAGAGAGAGAGAGAGAGAGTGTGTTTTTGGTTTTGGTTTTTGCTGTTTTGAAAATGGGTCTCACAGTGTAGCCCTGGCTTGCCTGGAGGTCCCTATGTAGACCAGACTGGCCTTGAATTCCCAGTGATCTACCTGACTCTTCCTCCTGAACACTGGAATTAAAGGAAAGCACCAATGTAGGCAGCCACTCTCAAATAAACACATGGAGACTTACATTATTCATAAATGCTTGGCCAATAGCTTAGGCTTATTACTAACTAGCTTTTACATTTATGTTAGCCCATATTCCTTATTTACACTCTGTTACGTGGTGGTACCTTTATTATTATATCCTGCTCCCTCTGTGCCTGGCTGGCAACTCCATACTCTGCCATTCTTTTTCCCCACATTCTCCTAGTCTGGCTCTCCTGCCTAACATTTTTCTGTTCATCTATTGGCCAGTCAGTATCTTTATTAAACCAATCACAGCAACATATATTCAAACAGTGTAAAGGAATATTCCACAGCATAACCAACATGCCTGGCCTAGCCATAGGCTAATAAATAGGTTTACACTGAAGTGAAGGAGCAGAACAAACTCCATTTTGAGAAAGAACTCCATTTTAGACAGGACCTACTAAGGAGGTGAATGCAGCTCAGCAAAGTCATAAATATTCCCAAGAAACTGTTCCAGCCCTGGTCAAAGTGACCCACCAGGGTGTCCAAACAACATCTGCTTGTTTCAAACATCCTTGTAGGTATCTAATTAACTGTTGTTTTGAAATTCCCCTATACCCCAACCAACAAATTTGTATACTTTTACCCGATCCTGAAATGTCAAGGCTTGTGCCACCCTTGTGGTTTTCCCCTTTAAAAATCCCCTTACCTTGAAGCCTTGAGGCTCGTTCTCCCCCATCTGCTGTGGCGGTGTGTTAGATTACAGTCTGAGGTAGCTAACTTGTAATCAGTAAATCCCAGTGTATTTGCATCCAATACCAGCTCTGTTGTGGTCTTGTTTGGGGATCCCATGACATGGGCATAACACAAGTTATGTATTCTCTCCTTTAGACCAGGCCTGAAATCCAATGGAAAACCAGTTGGTTAATCCCAGAACAGTCACGCCACTATTACAGCAGTGATACGCAATCTTCACAGGTAGAATTTTGGTTAGAAGTCAATGGATGCAATGATCAGTGAAGCCTACCAGGTGGAGTTAAGCTATGCTCAGCCTCTGACTTTACTCGTTCTGCAGGCATTTAATGAGGGAGCCTGCTTTGTGTCAAATATATCACTAGTCATTGGGGCAGGATAAGTTAGTCTGTTAGTTAGTTAGTTAGCATTAGCTACCAACATGACCCAGTCTAGAAAGTAACTGAGGAATTGTCTTTATCAGATTGGTATCTGGGCTTGTGTATGACAATGAGAAGTTGTCATGGTTGTTGATTGATGTAGGAGAGCATAGCCCATGGCAGGCAGCACCTCTCCTCAGGCAGAAAGTGACCTAAGCATGAGCCTGGAAGTGAGCCAGAAAACAACAGTCCTCCATGGTTCCTGCTTCAGGCTCCTCTCTTCAGTTCCTTCCCTGACTTCCCTCAATAATGGACTGTGACCTAAGATGAAGCCTAATAAATTTTTCCCTCCCATAGGTTGTTTTGGTTAGAATGTTTTCTCACAGCAACAAGAAGGAAACTATGGTAAACTAAGGAGTGGGCAGCTACTGGTTTGGGCCACTGAGCGCCTCTTTCCCTTCACCGTCCTCCTCTTTGGGTGGATTCTTTGCTTCACCTCTGAATTTAAGAGACACTTTTGGCTGATAACTGTGGACTGCAGTGGTAAAGGCAATGCAGTGTGTGTCTGTGTGTGTTTCTATGACACACAGTGACTTTGGAGTGTTGTCCCCCTTCCACAGAGTCCCAGCTTTCCAGCACCTTCCTCATAGCCTATGCACTTCCTCTCCATCTCCTGCCTTTGCAGCCCACATTTTACCAACACTTCCTTTTTCTCTTGCATAATCTATTCCGTTAATCCTGTGGTTCACACCAAAGTTGACAGCTCTTTCCTGTCCTCAAGGCTTTCATTTCTGATAGATAAGCTGCGTAAGAGAATAACATCTTAGCTGGGCGGTGATGCACACCTTTAGTTCCAGCACTCAGGAGGCAGATCTCTGTAAGATTGTGGCCAGCCTGCTCTAGAGCCAGGGCTACAGAGAAACCCTGTCTCGAAACAGCCCCCTCCCCCAAAAAGTAAAGAAAACCTTCATAATACAGTATATCATCAGTGACCAGAATCTATGAAATGAATGAGGATGCTGACATCAACCAGAGTGTATAAGGAAGGTGAGCACAAGAAAGAATACTCTGGAGTAAGGGATGTAGTTCAGTTGGTAGAGCTACAGGGAACTCTGGGTTCCATCTCTGGTACAGCAGAAACTGAGTGTGGCAGTGCACACCTGTAATCCCAGCTTGGGGAGGTAGAGGCAGGAGGATCAGAAATTCAAGGTCTTTCTCAGCTATGTAGCAAATTTGAGGCCTGCCTGCGTGATGCACCTCTAGGCCTATCTTAAAAAATTACAAATGCCAGCACGGTATTGAAGGCCTTTAACCCCAGAACTTTGTAGGCAGAGGCAGGTAGATTTCTGTATGTTTGAGGATAGCCTTGTCTATATACCAAGTTCCAGAACAACAAGGGTTACATAGACAGACCCTGTCTCAGAAAGAAAAATAGAAAATAAAAAAGGAAGAAAAGACCAAAATAGAAAACAGCATTTCATGGCTAGTCATGATAGAGCACACTTAAATCTCAGCACTCGGGACAGAGGTAGGAAATTCTCTCATAACAGAGGCCTGTCTACATAGGGAGTTTCAGGACAACCAGGGCTATATAGTGAGTCTTCTAGGAAGAGAAGGATGAGGAAGATGTGAGGAGAGAAGATATTCTCAATTCAAATGAAGGAAAATAAAGCACTCCAGACAGATGGGGATGACTATGATGTGGTAAGCAGAGACAACCAAGCTCTGCTTCAGAAAGCTGCATTCAGATCCCTGCTGCTAGAGTTTTCAGCACACAGCACCCAACACAGAGGAAACATGTTCCTGAGGTGTGAACATGAAAGTGGCCTTGGCTAAGTATTTTCAGTTGGCTTTATAGAATCAATTGAGCAAGTCAGTGACATGGCCACACAGACAGTTTTGTCAAGTCATTCTGTCCTCAAACTGTCTTGCATCAGACTCACCTGGAAGTCTATTGAAACTGTTTGATGCCAAGATATCAAATTTCAGTGTCTGGGTGAGTTATGAAAGCTACACTTTAGCTGGGTGTGGTGGTGCCCTCAGGAAGCGAACACAGGAGGATCACTGAGTATATGATGAGGCCAGCTTGGGGTATACAGAAAGACCTCAGAAAGGTAAAGGAAACACTAGCAAATCAAAACTAAAACCGAACCAAACCAGACAACCAACCAGACAAAAATCCTTAAAGTCCCCAGCTGGCTAGCATGCGGGGCTCAGTAGACCATTCCTTGAGAAGCAGTTCAGCGGCTTCCACCACAGTAGGCTCTCTGTAAGTCACTGTGGCAATAGCAGACCTGGCAGGTGGTAGAGAGGTGCTTGCTTTTATTCTGACACCACTGGGTGACTTCATGCTGGCTAGTCACTCAGGCCCTGAAACATGGACATCTACAGGCTATGGTGATTACTTAGTAAATTCTCACCTATAAGTCCTACTGGGCATAACAATGATTGAAGCATCTGAGATGTGATCTTGAGCAGTATGTAGAACCTTCACAATGATAAAATGAAAAATCATTTTCTTCTTTAGGCAGTACTCTGGGATGGAAACAAGGGTCACACATGCTAGCCATATGCTCTGTACTAAGCTGTCTTCAGAGTTCTATTTATTATTAATATTATTATTAGTTACTTTTACAGTTGTTTATTTTTTAAATGTCTAATTGTCAGGGGAGAGGTGCTCATGTGCCATGGTGTACATGTGGAGGTCAGAGAACAACTCGTGGGAGTTGGTTCTCTCTTTCCACTTAGACTGGCAGCAAGCTCCTTTCCCACTTAATTATCTTATTGGCCCCATTGCACTCTTCTCAAAGCAAGAAGGACATCATCCCAAATGCCATTCTACCAAAGGACTTGTGTGTTCATCCATGTAAATCAACCAAGGACCTGGATTTTCTGCCTTAATTTGGATCACTGGTTTTTCAGACTTAAGTGTTGCCCTCGTTTTTCTGCTAGCCAATCTTACCATCTTTAGTTGCTAAGTATCGATGGTGTGTGCATGGTAGGCAGGTATCTCCATGCCATTCTGACCAATGAATTCTTCATCTACTGTAGGTAGTCCCAATACAACATAGCCTCAAAATCATCTGTTTTACTTTAGTGATGACTCACAGAAGACTATGTAGGTGTCAGTTGGAAGTTCTTCCTGGGTAACTCCTGAGCCTGAATTTCTTTCACATTTGGGGTGTTCTACTTCAATAAGCATGAAATCACAACAGGTACAGAATGGAAAAGGTCCAAAGGAGCACCTGATCCAATTCTCCCATTTCCCAAGAAGTAAACTAATTTCAAGTTGGGCAAAAGCATTCACTCTGCCTCTTTCAATGTTTCGGATGGACACATCTGAAATACAAATAAAGTCTTTGGGCCAGGAATGCAGTTCAGGGGTAAAACTTGCTCAGCATGAGCAAGCCCTGGGTTCAACCTCCAGCACCACAAACATGAACACTTAGCTGGTAACACAGTTTTGAGGTGTAGAGGAACCTTTAAGACATGAGTCTTGGGTACCAGGGTGGGTGTTTAAGGGGTTTATCCTGGCCCTGCTTGCTGTCATGTTTTCTGTTGCCTGGTCTGTCACCATGTGAGGAAATTCAGTACATGTTCCTAGTGCCATGCAGCCACTGTGCCATGCCTTCTCTCACGAGGGATTGAAGCTCTGAGCCTAACTGAATCTTTCCTCCATCATATGGCTTCTGTCATATATTTTGTATCTGTGTTGAGAAAAGCAGCAGATCCAGAACTGCTCAGAGACAATGTTATCCCTCCCTTGTAAATGGGCCAATACTTGGAAATAATAAGGCATAACTGTGTGTGGTGGTGTACACTTTTAGTCCCAGCACCTGATAGGCAGAGGCAAGATTATCTCCATGAGTTCAAATCCAAACTATTCTACATATGGAGCTTCAGGAAAATTAAGGCTACTTAGAGAGACCCTGTCTTAAAAACAAAAATAGCAACACCATAAAAAACTAAAAGCAACACTATCAATCGGTCCATGACTCACCACATGCAAGAGCTTTTATGATTTTGCCAGACTGCCTCATACTACATAAACAATTTCCTAGTTGATATTTGCCTACCATGTACACTTGTCCTCTATCACAAAAGGATGTCAGTGTTTCAGGTGTCCACTTCAAAAAAGAGTAAATGTTGGTGGGTAAGGTGGCTCAGCAGGTAAAGGGGCTTGCTGCCACACCTAACAATCTGGGTTCATCTCCAGGACCCACATGGTGGAAGGAGAGAACTGACTTCAGAAAGTGTCCTCTGGCCTCTACCAGTGTGTTAGGGTGTGTCTGCGTATGAGCTGTGGTTGTATCTTGTACTAGCAATATATATATATATATAAAACTAGGTAAATCTTATCTTTCACCTGGGTAAGTGAAGCTATCTTTTTGTAGGTGTGTCCTACACGTGTATACAAATCTGCCTCAAGTTAGAAGGCTGGCAAGACTGGGGTCCCTTTGGCCATTGCCTGCTCTCATACCTCATTACTCTGTATTAAATGCTGTCTATATTCTACACCTTAAGAAACGGCAGGCAACAATGAAAATACAAGCCAGTGCTGAATGTAGTGGCAAACATCTATAATCCGAGCAAGGCAAAAGGAGCATGAATTTGAGATTAGCCTGGACTCCATAGTGAGTTCAAGGCTAGCTATAAGTGGAAACTCTGTCTCAAATATCAACAACAAACGAGTACACTAATACTAGTTTAGTTGACTACATAGACCATGTAAATATTGTTATAATTCATATATAAGCATGTGTATATCTGTATTATAAAAATTAGGCCATACATGCTGTCTGATCGCTGCTGTGAGTGTTACTGGCTGTAGGCTAACCACAGAAATACACCTCTGGGTGAAGGATACTTCCAGAAAGGGCTAACGGAAGAGGGAAGACAGCCTGAATGTGAGTGGCAGCACAGCACGGATGGGGTCCAGGACTGCCGAAGAAAGAGAAAGTGAGACGAGCACCACATTTGTCTCTCTCTGCTTCCCGACAGTGGATGCAATGTGATGAACTGCTGCTCGCCCCTGCAGCCGTGCTTTCCCCACAGGGACAGGCTGTGCTCTCAAAACTGCAAGCCAAATAAACCCAACCCTTCCTTCCTTAAGTTGTCTTTGTCACGTGTAAGTACAAGCACATTTAACACACACACAATGTTTATAGCGTGCATCTTTTTCATCCCCACTTTCCACATAGGCTCAGAGAGTTTACACAACCTAGCAACCCCTACGTGACAGGATAGCATTGTTCAGCAGTGCTGAGATGGAACTCGGCTTCTTCTGACAAACAAGCCTTCAGCCACCTATTGATATGCCTGGACTAGAGCAAAGGACATAGGTGTGATGCTTAGTCAGTGCTTCTGCCTCTCATCATGTCGTGAAAATATAGACAGGACTGGACATGTTCTATTTCTGTGGTGTGTTTCCTTTAATGTATTTGTACTGGCTGGTTTGTGTGTCAACTTGACACAAGCTAGAGTCATCACAGAGGATGGAGCCTCAGTTGAAGAAATGCCTCCATGAGATCCACTTGCAGGCTTTTCTCAATTAGTGATCAGCAAGGGAGGGCTCACGGTGGGTGGTGCCATTCCTGGGCTGGTGGTCCTGGGTTCTATAAGACAGCAGGCAGAGAGAGCCCAGAGAAGCAAGCCAGTGACCAGCTCCCCTCCATGGCCTCTGCATCAGCTCCTGCCTCCAAGATCCTGCTCTATTTGAGTTTCTGCCCTGACTTCCTTCAGTGATGAACAGCAATGCTGAAGTGTAAGCCAAAAAATCCCTTTCCTTCCCAACTTGCTTTTTGGTCATGGTGTTTCATTACAGCAATAGAAATCTTAATTAAGACAGTATTAAAAGTTAAAGTCTGGATTCATAAATCCCTGAAATAATATGAAGTACAGTGAAAATAGGAAAACTTTATGACTTTAAGGCACAGTCTTAAAATCTCAGAGCAAAGCCTCAGGATAAGGGATCATCCACATAGTGTTGTTCCCACACCACAAAAAGTCAGAGTAATGAAAGTATCTCCAGAAAAAGCATGTATGAACTTTATTATCCCATTTCACAAATGAAAAACTAAAGGGCATAAATAGATGTAGGACACTTTATTTATAGTCTGTGCTCCCATAATTAGAAACATAGGGCAGCTGAGAAATAGATGCATGGAAACCATGGCAGCAGTTAAATGTTAATGACCTAAAGCTGGCAAGAGCAAATGATATATGCATTATAGGAACCTCTGGGAAAGACAGAGCTAAGAGCTGTTTTGAAAATACAGCTTTTTCCTAGCTCTCTCCTTGAGACTATGACTGACTCAGTAGCATGGATGGGGCAGGCAGAGGCATTGAGAGCAGATTTCTTGTAGCTGAGGATGGTCTTGAACTTCTGCTCCTCCTGCTTCTGAGTGCTGGACTGCTGATATGTGCCACCACAGCCACCTTGTCACTTTTAAAATCACCTCAAATTTCAAGTTGCTTGTACCATATGAAACACAGGTTGTATTAAGCTCAGGTGTGGAAGGAAACCAGAAAATAAGGTACTTTCTTTAAAAGAAAAAGAAAAACAGGCAGAACACTATTTGGGTTTGGCTTTTTTCTGTCCTATTATCCTTCGGCCATCAGAGGAAAGTGGGACAGCGTGGAGACAGTGGGAGGCATGGTCCACCTAGCAATTATAGACCATGAACTCCTGGACTAGGCTACATCTCTAGATACCAGGATGGGCTCACACCTGAGCTTGCTAGTATAAGCATCTTGGAAGCTGAGAAGGGTCATCCCTACCCCTTTACAGTAGGCAGCAGATGCTGCTGCAAGAGAATTCATAGATCAGTGGGCAGCAGATATATATTAAGAACTATATTCTTAATTTGAGGATATTAAAATAAAAACATTAAACCAGGTATGGCAGTACTCAGAAGACAAAGACAGGAAGACTAGAAACTAAAGATCATCTTTGGCTACATAGTGAGCTCCAGGGCAGACTTGGCTATATGAAATGCCCCCCTCAAAAATATATACATTTTCTCCCTTCAGTGCAAAATATTAAGATAACACATCATCACTAGCAATAAAAAACTCATTAAAACAACAATGAGTATATAAAAGGTCATATGATGAGAACTAGCCTATATTTATCCATAAATTCTTCAAGGCATTAGGTAATTAGACCCAGCAGGATCAAAATATGCCATAATTGCTTTTAGTCTGTGTCTAGCTTGAATGCATTGCATTAGCCTGTTGTCTTCTTCTGTTGACCCTGATGTAAAACTGGCTGCCCTTCTGTCATTGAGCTAGCAGCTATGGAAATGTCAGTGCTGCCGCAGTGAACAGACTGGTGAAGAGAAACAGCGGCGCAACCTGTCAAATGGGGTACTATTACATTTTTATATCCGAGCCTCATCTAAGACCATTCTACGGAATTCAAGCAGCACTGCACAAAGAAATGGCAAAGGTTTGAAGAGGGTGCATATCAATAAGCCGAAAGGTTTAGAGGCTGAGGCAGGGGAATCAGAAGTGTGAGCTTGGTCCAGGCCACTTAAATCTGGGGCAAACCTGAGCTATGCATTGAGACCTTTTACCTCAAAAGAACAGAAATAAATCGAACACAGTGGCACACACCTTAGTTTCAGCATTCACACTTGAGTGGCAGGAAAAGGGAGATCTTTATGAGTTTGGGGCTAGCTCGGTCTACATAACAAGTTCCCTACATAGTGACACCCTGTCTCAAAAAACCAATAACAACAAGCCAAATGAAACAAGACAAAATAGAAACTAAATAACAGCACTTGTCACCAAGCCTGATGAACTCAGTTGGATCCCCAGGTCCCACATGTTAGAAGAAGAACTGACTTTTGCAAGTTGTCCTCTAGCCTCCACATGCACACTGTGCTCCCCCCCCATAAATGTAATTTTTAAGACCTCCACAACTAAAACCCAACTAACCAACTCCAAATGATGCAATCAAAGTGAAAACACCCCCCCATACCAGAATCTTACACATATCTAGCAAGCATTCTACCACTGAGCTACATGCCTAGCAAACAGAACCACTAGACCACTAACACATATACGATCTGAGGAACAATGTCTTTTTCCCCTTATATGTAGGCAGGACTAAGTTGCTCATGCTGGGCTCAGACAGGGCTCAGACACTTGGTGATCTTCCCTTGGCTTCCTGAGTGCTAGGACTTACAGGCCAGCCATTTTCATATATAATGGCTTTTTATATGGCATGGCAGTGGTCATTTCCTGCTTATCTCTGTGTTGTCACAATGAATATGGAAAAAGCAGGTGCTTCTCAGTCAGCATTTCCTTTACTCGAGGCTCTTAGCCCCTCCCTCAGGAAGGATAGAGGGAAATCAATGCCAGAAGGCTCTGGAGGGGATGTTGCTAATGGTTCTGCTGTAGTCAGATCTGTGAGCAGATTTCTCTGCAGGGAATCAATACAAACATCTTGCAGCAAAGCAGACTGCAGAGAAGAAACCATATACATACATCAAAGAAAATAGCTGATGTCCTCAGAGCCCTAGCCCAGACTGCTTCTCCTGGTACCTGTGACTGATAACTTGGTTCAGACAAAACAGAAAACAATGTCCAGCCCTCTCCATTTTCAGCCTGCTGCTAAAGTTGTATTTGGTAGAATGCCTGCCTACCATGAAGCCCTGGGTTCATTCCCCAGAGTACAGGGCAGAAACAGCCAGACAGTCCTTGTCTGCTATCCCAGCACTATGAAGGTGACTGCAGGAAAACAAAGGTCATCTCCAACTATAGGAGGCCAAACTGGGTCGCGTGGGACATGTTTCCCCCAAAACAAGTCAACTGTATTTTAATTTTATTGAATTAATTTTAATTTTATTTTTTATTTTAATTTTATATTTTATTTTAATTTTAGTTTAATTGAAGCTACTTACTTCCGTATTTGAGGCAAGGTCTCATGTGTACTCCAGACTAACTGGAAACTTACTATGTAGCTCCATTGTGACAATGAGCCTGCCAGAGTCCTTCCAGAGTCCTGGGATTGCAAGCATGTACTACCATGTCCCTCTCAGTTTTTCTGCTTGTTTGTCTGTTTTGATTGCGTGGGGGGAGGAGGGTGTTTCACGTAGCAGTGGTTGGCTTCTCAAACTCACTGAAGCTGGGGTTGATTTTCTGATCCTTATGCTTTCACTGCTACCACCCCTGGATTACAGGTAAGAGCCACCACCATACCCTAATTTATGCAGTGCTGGGGATTAAATCCAGGGCCTTGTGCATCCTAACTGAGCCTCATCCCCAGCCCGTCTATAATTCTTTTAAATATTTCATCCATTTAAAGAAGAGTCAAAAATAATATCAGCTACCTTTTACTTTCCTTCCCCTTCCGTCCTTCCTTTCTTTATTTTTATTTTATTTTATTTTGAGACAAAGTTTCTCTATGTATCCTTGACTGTCTGGAACTAGCTCTGTAGACAAGGCTGGCCTCAAACTCACAAAGATCTACCTGCCTCTGCCTCCTGAATGTTAAAATTAAAGACTTGTGCCACCTCTGCCCAGCAATATTAGCTACTTTTAATATACATTAATTTTGTTAGTTATGTGTGGGAAGGGGACAGCACACTTGTGGAGGTCAGGGGACAGGATGCAGGAGTTGGTTCTCTGCCTCCACCATGCCCCCCCTGGGGATTGAATTTGGGTCATCAGACTTAGTATCAGTTATTTAGGTTTCTTTATGCCACCCCTCGGTATTATTTATGGAGTGTTTGCTATGCTGAGCATATTGTATAGGTAACTGATCTTGCCTCTCGCTGTCAGACAGTGCAGCCAGCCCCATTTGAACTCAGATAAGCAGCACAAGGAATGACGCTGATAAGCTCACATCCCAAATGTACGCTTGGGTCTCTGTGATTACAGTTTCAATTTGTTAGCTTCTCCACTATAGTTTCTGTTTGAAAACACAAAGTTTAAGGGGAATAAGTTCCTAAGTATTCCCATGACTGTTACATGCTTTCGGTTTCTCAGATTCCCTTCATTATTGTTTGCTTGTATGAATGCTGCTGGGAACTTCTTGCTCTCCCCACCCACTCTGTCCTTCCAGCACAAGAGCTGCCACTTCTCTAGAAGGGGACTTGAACTGGACCTCTCCTGACCCTACGAGCTACTGTTTACTAGCTCAAGGTAGCTGCCTGACCCCATCCAGGGTGAGTTTATTCTACGGGAATTTCAGAGTTCAGGTAGAAAGATTTCAAAATGCAGAGATGGGAGAAAAAGGAGGGTGGGAGGATAAATGTTTCTCTTGCATTGGTTGTGACATGCAAAACTGAAGAGCTTTATGGAATTCACATTCTTCATTGTGAACTGAAGAGCAGACAAAGCCATTTGACAGTGGGGGAAAGACAGAAGACCCAGAGAAAGGCAGAGGAAGAATTAAAACAGGCATGCTGGTGAACTCTGTAATTCCAGCCCTCAAGAAGCTGAGGTAGGAAAATTAGAAGTGCCCATCTCAAAAACTAACAAAACAGTCGGGTGTGGCAGTGCACACCTTTAATCTCAGGCCCCAGGAGGCAGGGCAGGTGCATCTGTGAGTTGGAGACCTACCTGGTCCACACACCCAGCTCCAGGCTGGTCATGGCTATGAAATGGGAAAAAAATAAAACAGGGCAAGCAGCATCCAAGAGTTTTGAAAGACAGCTACATCAAAGAGCATAGAAAGTCTTCAAATACATTTCCTAGGCTTGGGTCCCCACTGTGACACTTAGCCTGTGTGTGATACAGGGTATCGTGTTTAGTTTTCCAGTGCCTGATTGTCTTGTCCATGAAACAAGGCTAGTCATCACACTTACCATGCATGGGGTGGGGTGCTGAGTGAGGCAGGCTTCAGCACTTGGGGAAGTGGAGTAGGAATGACTGCCATGAGTTTAAGACCAGCCTGGACTATACAGTAAGTTGCAGGTCAACTTGAGCTACAGTGTGAGACCTTATATCTGAAAAATAGTATATATAGAGTCTGTGATGTTTCTTGATTGGTAGAGTGCTTGTATACAATGCACAAGGCCCTGTGTTCAATCCCCAGCACCACATAAACTGGGAGTGGTGGAAAAATACTTGCCACCCCAGCTCTCAGGCAGAGTTTCAAGGATCAGAAGCTCAAGGATGAACTAAAGACAGTAGTTAAGAGCGCTGGCTGCTCTTCCAGAGGTCCAGGATTCAACTCCCAGCTACATGGTGGCTCACAACCATCTTTAACTTCAGTTCCAGGGGAACCAACTCTCTCTTCTGACTTCTGAAGACATGAGGCACAAACATGCTACACAGACATACATGTAAGTAAAACATTCATACACATAAAATTAAAAAAAAATCAGTAGTTAAAAATTACTTTTAGCTATACTATGACTTGGAAGTTAACCTGGGCTCTATGAGATCTGTCACCCATCCATACCCCCTTCTATCTATCTATCTATGATAGATAGATAGATAGATAGATAGATAGATACATCTATCTTCTATCTATTTATCACCTATCATCTATCTATCTATCTATCTACCTATCATCTATCATAACACTTATTGTCTAGGTCCCAGGGCACAGACTCTGAGATAGGAATTTGGATATAGGCAACATTGGCCTGTACTGTTGAGGTCTACCCCATGAGTAAGAGAAGGAAGCCTGCTTCCTGGGCAGAGGGAGAGGTTGAGCCTTATGACACAGTTGTCTCAGAGGCGTCACACAGTTCACTGGGGAGGGGAGAAACAGGACTGACTCATGAGGCCTTTATACCTACCCTTGCCTCACATTTCTGTCTCCCATGAGGAAACTGGTGAGAGTTCCCCTGAGAATTCAGACAGGACAACCCATGAAGTGGTTTTGGCTATGAGCTGTCAGCAGTCATCACTCATGGCAGTGGCAGGGCTAGATGACTTGGAGTTGGACATGGCTCACTCCTGTCATCTCAGTGCTCAGGAAGATAAGGCAGAATTGCACATTTGAGAGCAGCCTGAATATAAGACCCAGTCTGAATAATGAGAGAGAGAGAGAGAGAGAGAGAGAGAGCACAGCAGTTGTAGGGTTGTAGGCAGATCTGGGTGGTGCATGGTAGCATCCAGTAGACAGGTCTTCATAAATGACCCTGGAATATTCATTCACCCACAGATTCATTCAGTTGAGATGGTGGCCGCAAGCTCATTGATTTGCATTTTGCATCACTGTCTTTCCCATTTCCAGATGCAGATCCTTCGAGCTAAGTGTGAAAAACAAACCTCCTCCAAGTATGCCAGTACTCAAATGTATGAGTCAGCATTCACTGGAGTAACAGAACTTACAGACTGAATTTCTATGTATATAGGAAAGGGATTTATTAGAATTACTTACAGGCTGAAGACAACAAGGGCTGGCTGTGAATGGAAAGTCCAAGAATCCAATAGTTGCTCAGTCCTGGAAGTCTCAGTTAGTCTTCAGTATATGCTGAAATCCCATATAATTAAGCTCTAATGCCAAGGAAAGAATAGACTTGCTAGCAAGACAAGGGCAGCAGGCAAAGAGCAAAAGTGTTGCTATTCCATGTCCCTACACAGGTTTCCAGCAGAAGATGACACCAAATTAAATGTGTATCTTCCTGCCACAAGATCTGGATTTTCTGGCAGTGGAAAAGCTGGGCAGTGGTGGTACACTCCTTTAATCCCAACACTCAGGGGGAAGGGGCAGGAGGATTTCTGAGTTTGAGGCCAGCCTGTCTACAGAGAAACCAAAAAAGAAAAAAGAAAAGAAAGAAAGAAAACAAAGATCTGAATAAAAGGTGTATATTTTCCTACCTCCAAGTCCTGACTAGAAGTGGATTCATTCGTTTTAAACCAAGCAAATATCCCTCACAGATATGCCCTCCATTTTGGGGTGTTAGTTCCAGATGTAGTCAAATTGACAACCAAGAACAGCCATCACATCATAGGAAAAGATACCTGATCAACATTGGAAAATGGGAGTCAACTTTGGTAAATATTTGTCATCCCAGCACTCAGTAAGCTGAAGCGAGATCATCCCGGTTTATTCTGGAACGTATTTCAGAGGTGAAGGCTCATTGTCATTATGCCACCAAGAGGAAAAGAGCTAGGAGCAAATTTTTTTCCTCTGTATTTGTATCTTTCTTACATTGGTGACCCACAGTTAATTTTACATTAGACATTATGATTTTGTTAATATCAAAGGTTCGATAGCAATTAAGAAAGAATAAAAATGCATGATGCCAAGGAGTTACGTAAAATCAGGGAGTCTTTGGGCTGGAAAGGTGGCTCAGTGGTTGAGAGCATACACTGCTCTTACAAAGGACCAGTTTGATTCCCAGCACCTGTGATGGTCTGTGCATAATCCTGTGTAATACTAGCTCCAAAGGATATGATGACCTCCGTGGGCTCCCCACACACATGCACATATCCATACACAGACACATAAGTAAAATTAAAGTATTTTAACAATGAGCCTTGTCTGTCTCCTGAATTAGGTATTGGAAGTGAGGGTGCAGTGAAGTCACCAAACTTGACCACTCTATGGGTAGAAAGAAATGTTTATTAGGGGAACGAACTACCAGGCTGCCTCTAAAAAGCACACAGCATCCTGGCTGGAAAGCAATCAAATTTTACAGGATAGTCAGCCGGGTGGGGGTCTTTCAGCTGATGCAGGCTGTTCAGATTGATGGGAATCGGATGCCCTTGCTTGAGGTTGGTGACTGCTGGGGAGATAAAGGTTTTCCTGAGGAATGCTGAGTATAGGCTTCCATTTACCCAGTCACAGTCCTTCTCCTCACCAGGTTCGTCTGTTTAAGATGTTGTCACCAGCACTGCCATTTGGGGGGCTTGCTTTGGACCTAGGAGTTACCTACATCAGTCAACTTTATACACCTAACTTCTAGTACAAGGTCATTTGTTTGTTTTTGATCTTAAGATAAGGTCTTGCTCTGTACTCCTGGCTGTCCTGGAATTGCTGCATAGACCAGGCAGGCCTCTGACCCCTAGTGCTGGGATTAAAGGCAAGCATCATCATGACCAGCCCTTTTTATTTTATTTTACTATTTTCTGTCCAAGGTCTTAAATGTGGAAGAAATAAGATAAAAACTTGTTGAAAGAAGAGTGGGAATCCCCTCTAACTATTTACTTAACGATTACTCCACATTTGCATACTGTTAACCCCTCCAAAGGGATGGTTGAAATAGTGTCTCAAATAGCCCAGGTTGGCTTCACATTTTGCTATACAGCTGAAGATAACCTTGAACTAAAGCTTCCTGCCTCCACCTCTCCATGCTGGGACCATAGATGGATGCCATCATGCATAATTTCTTTCTTTTTCTATTTTTCTCCTTGTTTTGCTCTCCCTCCTCCCTCATTCTCTTTTCTTCCCTCCCTCCCTTAACCTTTTTTCCTCCTCACTATATAATCTTCTTCATTCAGCACCTAAGTGCTGGTTTGTTTTCTTTCAGGAGACCAGAACTCAGGCTAGAGACAGCTCACTTTGGAGCAGACCTGTGGTCTTGGTTCCTTTCTAACAACAAAGAAAACTTGTAATCCCAGCACTTCAGTTAAGGATCAGAAGGTTGAGGTGTGAGAAACATTTTTTTTCTTTCCTGTCAAAGATGACTTGGTCTCCAGAGGCCAATATTCTACAAATCTGCCCCAATCTCGTAAAACTTTTATGCAAATCTTATATTTCCCTCCTGGTCAACTTTTGTTTATAAACAGGTCCTGCTGCACCCCAGAACCCGGTGACTCAGGGAGGTTGATGTCCTCTCCCTTCCCTTCATTTTCTCTGCACCAATTATTTATTAACCAGTTGTCTCAGCCTGTGAGGTCAAGCTCCCACCAAGAAGGTGAGACACTGTCTCCACCTGCATTAGTATAAAAGCTTCCTGTCCCAGCATGCTTGCTAGCCTGGTGTTAGGTTGTGGCATGCCCTTTTTGCAAGAAGAAATTGCCTTGTTGGGTCACTTGTGCTTTGCTTATTTGTGAAATGATCTTTCTAACAAAGGAAATCCTTGGCTGTGTATTGAGTCTGAGTTTACTTTGGACTACACTAGACCTTGTTCCTCCTGCTTCCCCAGAGCATATTCAAATCTTGTTGTAGTTCCTCATAGTGCAGCATCTATTCTGTCCCTTGTCATTCTAACTGTGGTAGTTTTTGAAAGTTGTTATAAGGCAGGAGCTCATTCCCATCAGTCCCATCATTTTCTAGTGACCTCACACTGCTTGGTGTTATTGTGACCCTTTGTAGGCTACCCCAGTTCTCTAGCCAGGGTATCTTTGTGAGGCTCACAGCTCTGATGAGTATTTCTGTCTCTGCTGACTATGGCTATGTATGCAGTATCTTCCCTTTACATAGAATTATCTAAAATGTCTTTGAGTTGGCTTTTTGTTGTTGTTTTGAGACAGGGCTTCCTACAGGAAGATACAAGTTCACTATGTACCCAAGGCTGGTAGTGAAACTCTTGATCTTCCTGCCTCCCCCTCTCAACCTCTGGGATCACAGGTGTGTGCCACTATGCCCATCTATGGACCTAGGGTCTTGGGCACAAAGTAAGCTGAAACAAAGAAAATCAGAAATCTTTATAAGTTCATATTATGTATCTGGGCATATCATATTAATAAAATCTTACCCCACATCTCAGTGGTATCATCTGCTGTATCAAAATGGATCCAAGCAATCCTCTGTTGTAGAAGAGTTTGTTATTTCCTTCTTTGTTTGCTGTTTTGATGGTGCCACTAGGGACATCTCTGGAGTGCTGTCCTGCACCCCCACCCCCTATTTTCTTTAGGGTCATAACTTAATCTAACTTAATCTATTTTAAATTCTCTTAATAATAAGGAAGTGATATCATAAGTAGTCAAGGACAGAGTAGTTTTCAGGACTTAAAAGTGCAACTTGATAAAAATAGAAATCTTAACAATCCTACCATGAAGACAAGCTTAATTACCAACACCAACAATTCAAGGAAGCTTTGTCCCAGTGGCCCAGCACAGCCATCTTCCTGGCTACCTCATTTTTGTTTAGAATCTTGCTCTCAAGTGAACAATGTAGTTTGGGAAGAGTTTTCAGTTATTATGTTTTGCTTTGCTTTAAATATAAAGTTATCTTTTATCTTTAAAGAAGTAGGACTGGATAAGAACTAAACAAACAGTTTTTACTGTTTCTCACCTGCTTAAATCATAGTGTTTAACTAAAAGATGTATATAAGTGTATATATATTCCAAGCTGGGTATGGCACCTGTAATCCCAGCACTTGGGAGGCAGAGGCAGGCAGATCTCTGTGAGTTCTAGGCCAGCTGGTCTAGAGAGTGAGTTCTAGTTAGGACTGCATTGTGAGACCCTGTCTCAAAAATCAATAAATAAACTAGTTAAATAATAATAATAAAAGTGCAGTATATTCCAAAGATATTGATGATACAAGGAAGCTTCTATGGCAAAGCGAGCTGTCTCACTTAGCAGGACCACAGGAAAAAGAATGAGACCACAGTTCAACATCTATGTCACTTTAAAGATAAGTATGCTTAATAGCTATATTTTATTAGCCTCTTCATCATCATTAGTGTATGTGCACAAACATGTGTGCTGCATGAGCCACAGTTCAAAAGTGGTCACAGGATAACTTTTCTCTGTTTATTGAAAATATTTTTTTCTCATATAATATATCCTGATTACAGTTTTTCTTTCCCCTGTTCCTTCCAGTTTCTCCCATCTGGATCCATACCCTTTCTGTCTGTTAGAAAACAAACAGGCTTCCAAGGAATAATCATAAAATAAATATATAACAATTTAATCAAAAATAAAGTAAAATAAGATAAAACAAAAACTAACACATCCAAATTGGACAAAATAAGCAGAAGGAAAAGAGCTCAAGAAAGGCGCCAGCTGATCTTTCTCCTTCCATCATGTGGGTCCTGGGGGCTGGCCTCAGGCAGTCAGGTTTGGTGGCAAACGACTTTGCCTGCTGAGCTATCTATTCAGCCCTATCACTTCTGATCTCCTCTCTGTCAACTAGAGTATAAATGTTAAGAGGGGGAAGGGAGGAAAGAAAAAAGGAAAGAAGAAAGATGGGTTGTTGTGTGTATATGTGAACATGAATACTGCCCCCTGATAATAAGTTTCTCTGCTGGTGCAGTAAGTCAGATCAAACCAAACTTAAAAAGTAAACCAGCAGGGTTATTGAGCACAGCACCTCCTGGGTGAGTTCACTGCCCCAGAGATAGAGGCCAGAGAAGTCTGCCTGAACTAAGGCAGGGAAACTTTATAGATTGTAGGCAAGGAGCGGTGATGTGTCTGCCACAACCTGGGTTTGCGCACAAGTATGATCAAAAGCAGAGTACTTAGAGGGACTTGAGTGGCAGCCTTGGGGGAGGAAGCTGCAATACTCGCCAAGAACTTGTTTTGGTGCCTTTCCTTTGCTCAAAGACTCTCTGAGGAGGAGTTAGGAGACAGAGAGACAGGAATGGTGCTTCTCAGACTATGGGGGTGGGAGGAGCTGGAGGCGCCAACTGAGTGCAGTACTTGCTGAGGTCAGAAGATGGCAGCGGGTCACCCAGAGCTGGAGCTAACGGTAGGTTGCCAGTTGCCTCATGTGGGTGCTGGGAAACAAACCTGGGTCCTCTACAAGAGCTGTATGCATGCTCTTCACCACCAAACAACTCCATCCCATACTTTCCTCTTGTCAGGGCACTGATTCCACTATGAGGGCCCCAGCCTCATGACCTATGTAACACCTAATTAAATACAAACTATTCTATATGAGATCTTCTATAGAGATATATCTAGTCCCCATCTCTGGTACAACAAATGTGTTTCTTTTACATGCCCATCTTCTTGTTTTACCAGCATTTTCCATTTCAGTTCATGCTTACGGAGATAACTGATGCACCGGGAAGACGGCGAAATAGAGTGGCCGTCATTCTACTTCCAAGCCTTTTTTTGTTACACAATGCACATTCTTTCCCTTTCCAACCAACCTCAAAGCTACACAGGTATCCCTATCAGTTCAGTTCTTCTGGTGCTTTTCAAAATTCTGAGGATTGCAATGTAGCCATACCCTCCAAATGCGGCCCTCTGCCCATGCCAATCATCAGCCAGTGTGGAGGGCTGACGAGTGAGCTTTACACTAGCCAATTCTGACGTGTCTGGAGAGAAGTGCACCACAGACTCCCACTTGTGACCCACTGGAGACTTTCCGTGGTTTCTCCAATGTGTTCCTCCCATCAGCATATCAAAGGTGCCAGGAAACGGGAAGTAGGTGTGGCCTTCAAGAACAGGCTGAGCGAGACAGTGCCTACCAGGTTTGCACAAGATCCATGGGCTTTACCCAGGTACCTTTGTAATGTATTAGTTGTGTGTGAACATAGTTCAATCCATACCATCCCTCCTCATATTGTACTTGCCTTCCATGAACCAGTTATCAGCAAAGAGAACAGGATTCTCTGGATTAATTTAGTTTGATAAGCCGAGAAGAGGGTTTGGGAGAAGTCAGTCACAAAGTTCAACCACAGAGGAAGCATATTTCACCACGGGATCCTGGGTCTGAGAGAGCAGCAAGGCCAAGCAGAAGCAGCAGCACAGTCAGGAGTTAAACTCAACCGAGATTTGAAGCCTCTACCTTTGCTCGCCTCCTGTTGGCCTTTCAAGTTTGCAGTTCATCTGGGCCTTCTTGTTCTAGTTCCTTCTCCTTTTGGTTTTATGAAGTTTTAAAAAACTATTATACAGCTGGGCGGTGGTGGCGCACACCTTTAATCCCAGCACTCAGGAGGCAGAGG
>LOEQ01005469.1:27178-43117 GCA_001685075.1 Bramus lutescens | reverse complement strand
GTGTGTGTGTGTGTGTGTGTGTGTGTATGTGTGTGTGTGTGTGTGTGTGTGTTAAATACCAGAGAATGCACCAAGCACTCTGAACTCCTTTACTTTTTATTTTTGAGACAGGATCTCACTAAATTGTCAAAACTGGCCTGAAACTTACTACAGCCCAAAGTGGATCTTGAACCTTGGTGTCTCAGAGCTGGGATTACAGGCATGCACCACCCAGTCCTGGGATTACAGACATAAGTCACCACCCCCCTCCTCCTTCCTTTTTGGATAGTGTTCTTTTTCAATTTGATGGCATTGTTGGAAAGTGCAAACTAGGAGGCAGGCCCAGCTGGAGGAAGTAGATAACTAGGGGGTCCCTGGGCACTCCTCCTTGCTCTGCCTGCTTCCCAGCTGCCTTGAGGTGAGCAACTCTGCTCTGTCACACCCTTCCCACTACTTTGTTCTGCCTCATCTCAGACCTAAAACAATGCAGCCAACTGACCATAAACAAATTTCCCTAAACTCTTTTCTCAGGCATTTGTCATTGAGATGAAAGTACCTAATAGAATAAGAATAGAACATAATAATGAGTCATGCTTTTTTGCCTTTTTAAGGGGGCCAAGGGGCTCTCCTGTAGCTCAGGTTGGCTCTGAACTCATTATGTATCTGAGGATGACCTTGGACAGCTGATCCACTTGTCTTTGTGTCCCAGGAATGGGAATTGCAGGTGGACACCATATGTGGTGTTTTCTTCTTTTTGTTCATCTCTTTCTGAGATTCTTCTATGCTCAGTATGACTTGAATGAAATGTCAGTGATCTCACTTTCCCCACTCTATTGTCCAGCTTTGTCTTAACTGATCACTTTAGCAGGTAATACTGCACAGCTCCCAGGTAAAAGAAACAGTAAAGGGGAAGAGAGGAGAAACTTCTGAGTCACATAGCAGTATCTGTCAAAACAATGTTTTCGACCACAGTTCATGACCCTCTACAGTTGTGAAATCAATTCATGAGTTTTAAAATCCAATATATAATAGGAAAGGAGTAGCACATAAGAGCATAGCGTAATATATACAGAACAAAAGAAAGGCCTTAGTAAACATTTGTTTTTCTTGTACACCCATAAGTATGTGTGTCTTGGTGAAATATATTCTAAACCAAAGTCATGGGTAAAGGAAGGGAAAAAGGAGACCAATTATATTAGTTTGTTTGCGCGATTGCAATGCAATGCTGTGGTTGGGTAACTTTATGGAGAAGAGGTTTATTTGCTCTTGTGGAAATGATCCAAAGTCCAAGGACTGCCTCTGGTAATGGACTTTGCCTTTGTGATGGCAAAGTCCCAATGGTGGCAAACAGTGTCACGTGGCAAGAGGCAGAGATGGTGTATGTGTCTGTTCAATCTCTTATAAAGCCACTGAGAGTCAACCATGTTGGGTCCACTATCCTGACTGTCTCAAATCGAATTAAACTATTTTTTTTTAAAAGACAGGATCTCTCTGCACAGTTGGGGTAGAGAGGGTAGGGAGGCAAACTAGGAACTTGAATCAATTTTCCTGCCTCAGCCTTCTGAGTGCTGGATTATAGATAGAAGCCACCACACCCTGTCCCCTTCTTCATGTTTTAGATAGGGTTTCATGTATCCTGGCTGGCATCCAATTTATTATGTAGCCAATGATGATCTTGAACTTCTGATCGTCTTGCCTCTGAGTGCTAGGATTACAGGGGCATGCTACCATGCCCACTTTATGCTGTTTGGGGTCTAAACCCAGGACCTCTTGCACGTGAGGCAAGAACTGCCGTGGAGCTACTCCCCTATTCCCATGCTTAGCTCCTGCTACTCTGTTTTGCAGAGCTGGTGACCTAACCAAATGCCCCATGTATCTTGAGCAAGTGCTGGACCACTGAGACAGCTAACTCCTGCTCCTAAATTTGAATTTCTGTAGTCTAAGCCAGATTAGTATGAAGTGAAGATCAAATATACCTGTGCAGAGAAGCATAGGCCATTGAGAGTGAGGCAATAAGAACATGAGCTCTACTCACTCTTACTCCAGTATTTAAGAGTAAATTGCTCAACCACAGCTTGCATTTAAAAACCGCTTTTGTTGGGCATGGTGCATGCCTTTAATCCAAGGACTGTGGAGGCAGAGGAAGGTAGAGCTCTGTGAGAATGAGACTGGCCTGGTTTATAGGAGTACCAGGTCAGCCAGGGCTACAGAATAGAGAAGCCTTGTCTCAACAAGCACACAAAAATAATTTTTAGTTCAATCTATCATATTTACAATTTCTTTTGTCTATTTGTTTAGTTACTTATGTGGGGTGTGGGTGTATACGAGTGGCCCGAATGCCATGGGATACAACCACTTACAACTCCTCCTCCAGGATCTGGCACCCACTTTTGGCATTTCCCTCTCACAGTCATGTACTTAGCTACTTTTGACCCCAGAGGCAAAAACTATCTACACTCAGGCCACCAGCAGGAAGGAGAGAATGATGAAAGGCTCGCTTTGTTTCTTTTAGAATGGAATGCTTCCCTTCATAGCAGATGCAGTTCCTTAAAAAATAGGTTACATTTATTGATCTTTGTGTGACTATGTGTTGGGGATCGAGCTTGCCATGACACCCATGTAGCGATAGGGGAAAACACGCAGGAGTCAGTTCTCTCCTTCTATCATGTGGCCGCTGGGGTCTAGGCTCAGGTGGTCACCTTGGCAGCAAGAGCCTTACCTGCCAAGCCATCTAGTCTCCCCAGTCCCCCACAGTGGATTCTGAAAGCACATCCTCCAGTAGGCCATGTACCAGTAGGGTACATCTTTTGACCTGTTACCTGTTTGGCACGGATGACCAACCAGGTAGGCCTCACATACCTGCATAGCACCAGTAGGAAGGCTGGATAGGGTTCAGCCAAATAAACCTCTTTAGTTATAAAATACTCAGTTTTAGGCATCTCTTATAGCAAAACAAAATGAGCTACTGTAGCCAAAGACCCAAAAGAAACTCTGAGACAATTTCTCAGAAACTGTCCTGGCAATTTCTCACACCAGACGATGGGAAGGGAGTCTGGAATCTGATTAGTGGATGGCCGGCAGCCGACTTTCTGGGATAGCACAGTAACAGGCTGCAACCAAAGGTTCCTTCACCCCTAGTAGAGAGGGCTCACTCTCATGACCAGTTCTTTCCTTTACCCACTGTGGATTTGAAGGCAGCCTACTACTTTTCATGATCCCTAGCATAACGACCTTCTTCCTTTTCTCACTCCCTCCAGTTTGACCCTGATAAAGTAACTAAACTGGAGCTAGAATGCTCAATTCTAGGGTTTACCTGTGATGACACCCAGAAAGTCAGCTACCAGACATCCCCAGGTTGTAAAGTGGGCACGACAGTATAGTCTTATAATCCCAGTGCCCAGTGCCAGTTGGGGTAGCAGGATCTGGAGTTCAAGGAAATTCTGGGCTGCGTAAGGAAATGGCAATAACAAATGGCAAAGTCACGATGACTCTGGATCTTGGCTGAGGTACTGTAACCTGGAGAGTTGCTTACCTTTCTTACATATGGAATGAAGAGGCCAGACACTCATTTTGAACTTCTCTGCCCATATTTGGTCTCTATGTGACATTCTAAAACTTCTTCCCTCACTCCCCTTGATCCTTCTCCCTTTCCTCCCTTCTTTATTTTGTATACTTTTATAGTCTCCTATGTGAGTACTTGTTGGGAGGTCCTCACGGAAGAGCACAGCTATGTGGATACTCTTCACCAAAGAACAGTCTCTTCCACCATGCACACAGCTTTGGGAGGAAGACACAAAGTGGAGAGGAAGGGACATCTGCACAGCCAGATCAGCTGGAGTAACCTTGCTGATCAATGGAGTGATACATGTCACAGCCAGATGGCCCTCCATTCTATTTGTCTTGTTTTGTTTTTGAGACAAGAGCCAATGTAGCTAAGACTGGCCTTGAACTTGCTAGGGAGAATCTGTTTCTGTTTTCTGTTCTCTCTCTCTCTCTCTCTCTCTCTGTCTCTGTGTGTGTGTTTCTGTTTTCTGTTCTCATCCTCTCTCTCTCTCTCTCTTGCTCCCTCTCCCCCTCCCCCCATGTGTGTGTGTGCAGGTGGTGCAGATGGACCCATGTGCCTGTGTGTGGAGCAGAGAACTCTATCTGAACTTCCACTGAACTAGGAGCTAATCTGGTGTGCGCATGATCACATTTGGCTTCTTATGTGAGTATTGGGGATTTGAATTCAGGTTTTAAAGCTTATGCAGCAAGCATTCTTACCCACTGAACTACTTATCTTGCTACTCAGAATCATGGTATCAACTGCTAGAGATATGATAATAAACATGGTTCCTAAGCCATTTTTTACATTTTTACTTATATTCTGTGTATGGGTGTTTTGCTTGCATATCTGTCAGTATATGACTTGTGTGCCTCATGTCCAAGGGTAATGAGAAAAGGGCATGTGTGTTCTGGAACTACAGTTACAGAGGGTTATGAGCAACCACGTGAGTGCTGGAAACTAAATTCAGGTCTTCTGAAAGAACAGTCAGTGCTCTTAACTGCTGAGCCATCTTTCCAGCCTCAGTATTTATGTCTTATTCTCAATGAACACCAGCTTGAATTTTATGTAGTTCAGGCAGACCTCAAGCTTGCTATGTAACTACAGATGATCTGAAGCTTCTGATTCTCCTGCTTCCACTTCCCCAGTTCTGGGATTACAGTCTTTGTCTGTGTCCCATCATACCTTCCAAAATAACAGATTCTCATTCTCCATTTAGACAAGACATTCTTTCACATGTTTATTATAGAAAAGATACCTTTATAGGAAAACCTCTTCTTCTCAAGTAAATAGCTCACAGTTGGGGCTCAAAAGATGGCTTGGTGGTGAAGAGCACTGACTGCTCTTCCAAAAGACCCAAGTTCAATTCCCAGCACTCACATAGTAACTCACAACCAATTGTTGATCACACATTGCAGGCAAGCCCAGACTACACAGTGAGAGTGCCTGTCAAAAAAAGTTATGTAACCTTAGCCAGGTATGGGCTAGTGGTACATTCATCTTCCTAGGACTCACAGGAGGATCAAGGGGACCACAAATGTACAGACATAAAAATGTCCATTTCAGAGGGCTCTTAGGTAAATGAGAGAGATGCTCTCAGATTCCAATCCATTTGTCTTGGAAAACAGACAAACCTATAGATCTGAGTGATGGCAATACTACTTTATATATGAATGACACCTATTTTTCAAAATGCTATCTCAGTGAGAGACACTGTCTCGAAAAACAAGGTGGGTGGCTCTTGAGAAATAGCATCTGAAGTTGACTTCTGGTTTCCATGTGCATACACTTCACACACACACACACACACACACACACANAGAGAGAGAGAGAGAGAGAGAGAGAGAGAGAGAGAGAGAGAGAGAGAGCATTCCTAAAGTCAAACATGTATATGGACCCAGCACTTGGGAGACCGAGGCAGGAGAACCCCAAGTTTGAGGCCAATCTGGACTGCATATCAAAACTCTATCTCAAAAAAAACACAAAAAGGAGGGGGCTGGAGTGCAGCTGGGTTGGTAGAGCACTTGCCTAGTGCTGTGCTCTCTAAGGCTCCAGGAACTGATCTCACTGGGGTGTCAGGGAAATGAAGAACAGATTACACATAGACACACTTACACAGAAAAGCTGGGATTAGTGATCTGGATTCTCAGATAGAGAAGCCATGGCATTCTATAAGCTCAGTGAGTTTACTATATACAGTCAAACAAGGAGATAGGATACTGCGGACAGATGAACAAAGGGTATACATAATATACAGCTGAACAATGAGGCAGGGTTAGCTACTGTAGGAGAGCAGTCTTCAGGCTATAAACAATCAGCGGCAGAAAGCTAACACAGACATTTTCCGAACACACTGTTAACATTCACACTCAGACTAGAGGAAGGCTTTACCACTCACTCAAGGCAATGGGTCCTTGACATGGCTGTGCTCATGTCAAACATATACTTTCACTTGGGATTTACTAGCATTCAGGAAGCGTTGAGTTCAGCCCTCAACAATACCAGGCAAGGTGACACATGCCTGAAATCCAGCACTTGGAGGGCAGCAGAAGGCTCAAAAGTTAAAAGCATCTTTGGGCTACATAGCAACTTTAAGATTAACCTGGGTTACATGGAACTTGTCTCTAAAAATTAAATAATAAGGTTCTATTGAAATGATAGAGCTCTTGGCTGAATTCTCTGGTACACCTTCCTGATTCTATCCAAATCAATTCTCAAGTATTTATGAAGGATACTATCAGAAAAATACAATTTATGGTGAGCAGAGCAGCTCAGTGGTTGTATCTCAAAATAATAAATACTAGGAAACAAAAACAAAGCGAAAAATTATCTGGGCCAGAGAGAGAGAGATCATCCATTTAGTAAAGTGCATGCTGCACAAGCATGAGGACCTGCCTTCAGATTCCCACCACCCACATAGAAAGCTGGCTGTAGCGGTGTTCATCTATAATTCTAGCCCTGGGAGCTGGAGACAGGAGGATCCAGGGAGCCTGCTAACCAGCTAGTTTAATTGAATCAGTAAATGTCAGCTTCAGTGAGACCCTGTCTCCAACAGTTAAATATAGAATGACAAAGGAAAACAGTGGCATCAACCTCTGGACCATATACATATACATGCAAACATGTACGTACACACACACACACACACACACAGCTGAAATGATGACAACAGAAGGAATATAATAAGACCTATTAGGACTAAAGCCTGGCTCTAATAAGTCCCAAAGGATAAGGCTCTGACATCCAGAAATTCAGTTAAAGAGAGAAAGGATAGTAAAGGCAAGAAAGGTGCTTCATTGGGAAGAGCAGAGGTCTAATGGTGTAAACTCTGTTTTCCAAATGCTTACAGCAATCTTATTGTAACACAAGAATAAGAAATGTAGGCAAGAGTGAGTGTTCCTATGGCAGTAGCTCAGATCCTGTTGACCTGATTGATTATCACTTGGGTCATTATTTCAGTCATGTGAGCTATGTCTGGGACTATCTCCGTGCTTAGGAAATTGTTTTTATCCTTTATCTTAAGGTGATCTCTGTGGGAAAGAAAGGCTTGGGAGAGCTCAGAAGGATAAATGGAACAAGATGGAGCTAAAAAAACATTAGGCAGTGATTTTGCTTTATTTCATACCTCAGATGTTAAACCATATTTGCATTTTCTATGGTAAAACTGTGTTTGTTTCATTTTATGTGAGACAGGTTCTTACTTGACAGTTCAAGTTGACCTCGAACTCACAGTAATTCTCCTGCCTCAGTTTGAGGCTTAGGATTATTACAGATGTGAGTCACCATGTATAGCAATATTCTTATACCTTTGTAGAAAGACTACTTCTTGTTCTTAGATTTTTAAATCAATAAAAACTTGATATATATTTAGATGTGTTATCATCTTATCTATTTACTTATTTATTTTGAGACATGCTACCCATGAACTAGCTATGTAGCAGTGGCTGACCTTGAACTTCTCATCTTTCTACAGCCACCTCCCCAGTGGAACCTCCACACCTAGCTTTATTTGGTACTGGGTATCAAACCTATATTTCACTCTCAATTTTTTTTGTATTGCTAGGAATTGAACCCTGCACCTTGTGTACTTTAGGCAAACATCCAATCACTAAGCTGCATTGCCTGCGCCAGTATCACCCCTGAAATTAAGAGGTTTAAGCCTGGTGTAGTGGCACAACCTTTGATCCCACAGACAGAGGCAGGTTGGTTGAGCTCTGTGATTCAAGGCCAGCCCTGTCTACCTGGAGAGTTCCAGGACGTCCAGGTCTTCCTGTAGAGACCCTGTCTCAAACAAACAAACAAAATTAGACAGCTTAGTGCTCCGGTTCTAGACCTGTTAGTACAGCATTGTAAAACAACAACAACAACAACAACAAAAAACAAACAAACAAACAAACAAACAAAAAACAAGCAAAGAACACCTAGATAATTTAGACACTTGGATTAGGACATTTGTCCTAGCAAAGAATGAAGAGGCTTGGATCAGCTTCTGCTGCAGTCTTTTGATAAAGTTCAGAGCACTGCTTGAATATGCAAATCATAATCTCCAAGGTAAATAAAAGCCCAGGGCCAGTTTTGGATTATAGATATTACTACTGCTTATCTAATCTTTGTGGTTTTTATAAACAAGGCTATAGATGCACAAAGGGTAAGGTCAAGTCCAAAGTGAGTGAGCTGTCATTTGGCTTCACAGGCTAGCCTATGATCACATCTTTCAAACAGGATATAGACAAAGGGAAAGTCCAGTGACTGCAGTGGGGAAAACAAACCATGGAATTCCAACTAAATGACCCTGTTTGCCTGAACTATCAAAACAACCGTGACTACTTCACTTGCTTTTTGTTTTTATTTTATTTGTTCTATTTTGGAAACTGAGAGATCATCAGTTAAAAGGGGCCATGCTGTAGAGATGGCTCATCAGTTAAGAGCAAGCTCTGCTCTTCCAGAGGACCTGAGTTTGCTTCCTGGCACCCATGTTAGGTGACTCATAGTCATTTGTAACTGCAGCTACAGGGGACCCAACATCCTTTTCTAGTCTTGGAAGTCACCTGATCTCAAGTGACAGATACACAATGACACTAACACATACCCATAAATAAAACTAAAAATATTTTTTAAAGCAAAATAAAACCACAAGAAGACAGTAATTGCAAAGGTGGGAGGATCAGAAGGACAAGATAATCCTCACTACCTAATGCATTCAAGGTCAGCCTATGATACACAAAAATGTCTTAAAGTAAGAATTAAATCATACAAACAATTTATCTCATTTTCTACCCAAGGACAGCTTACGTCAATTTTAAAATAGATAATAAGAAGTGGTGTTTTGTTCTAAAATAAAAACTTCATCTCTTGTTGTTTAATATTGTGTTTAATATGTTCAATATTATAAATTCTACCTGAAATTTGCATTTCATGGCTGAAGAAATGTATCCGTGGTTAAAAGCACTTACTGCTCTTGCAGAGCACCAGAGCTTAATTTCAGCATTCACATCTGGCAGTTCACACAACCTGTTAATCTAACTCCAGAGATTCTGATACCCTCTTCTGTCTGCTACAGGCACTGTACTCACCTGTACTTAACCACACACACACTATACCACAACACACACCCACCTTAATACAATACCACTCATAAATACACCACACATATATACACTGACACACACACACACACACACACAGAGTCTTAATTAGGATTTTTATTGCTATGATAAAACACCACTGCTGTGTGATAATGCCCTTATACACTGTAAAGTTTTATCACGCTTATTATTTTAATAAAATGTTGATTGACCAGTAGCCAGACAGGAAGTATAGGTGAAGCAACCAGACTAGGAGAATTCTGGGAAGAGGAAAGGCAGAAATACAGTCACCAGCCAGACAGAGGAAGCAAGATGAGAATGCCTCACTGAGAAAAGGTACCAAGCCATGTGGCTAAACATAGACAAGAATTATGGGTTAGTTTAAATTGTAAGAGCTAGTTAGTAATAAGCCTGAGGAATAGGCCAAATAGTTTATAATTAATATAAGTCTCTGTGTATTTATTTGGGATTAATGGATGTGGGACCAGGCAGGACAGAAACTTCCATCTATACACCACAACCAAAAAGCATGTCAAGGAGGAAAGGATTTAATCAGCTTAAGCTTCTACATCACAGTTCATAATCAAAGGAAGTAAGGACAGGAACTCAAGCAGGGCAGGAACCTGGAGCCAGGAGGTGATGCAGAGGCCATGGAGGAGTGCTGCTTATTGGTGGGCTCAACACAACTTGTTCAGCTTTCTTTCTTATAGAACCCAGGACCACCAGTCCAGGGATAGCACCACCCATATTGGTCTACCACCCCCTACATCAATAACTGTCTTACTCAATGTTCTACTGCTGAAAAGACACCATGACCATAGCAAATCTTGAAAAGGAAAGTATTTAATTGGGGTTTGCTTACAGTTTCAGAGGTTTAGTCCATTATCAGCACAGTGGGAAGCATGGTAGCACACAGGCAGACATGGTCCTGGAGGAGCTGAGAGTTCTATATCCAGATCTGCATGCAGCAGAAAGGAAAGAGACACTCTTGAGCATTTGGAGCCCCAAAGCCCATTCCCAGTACCACATTTCCAACAAGGCTATACCTCCTAATCCCTGTCAAGTAGTGTCACTCCTTACTGACAAGCATTCAAATATATGAGGCCATGGGGATCATTTCTATCCAAACTACTACAATAACTAATAAAGAAAATGCCCTACAAGTGGATATTATAGAGGCATTTTCTTAACTGAGGTTTCTTTCTCTCAAATGACTTTAGCTTGTGTCAAGTTGACATAAAACTATCCAGCACGCACACCACGCATACCACACATACCCCATACTGAATCATACATACGCGCACCACACATATCCCCTCCACCACACAGATACACACACCACACATACTCCCCACATACACATGCCACACAAATAAATGATTTTTTATAAGTTGATGTATTCTTTATTCAAAGTTGAAAAGTGTACCATATTGTACATTATTGGAAAAATTCACTGGTACAAAATACTTTGCAGCTGGTAAGAAGGCAACAAAAGGTTGATTTTTAAAACTCACCACTATAAATTGCTGCTACAGTTCTTTGCAAATTCAGAATTGGAATTGCATTTTCTTTTTCTAAATTGCCTACAGTACTCAAGGTTCCTAAGTTTAGGTAGCTGTTTCAGGAGGAAGAGAAGAGGTATTGATGTCAAGGGATTTCTATTTCTCTTTTGATGCTCACATACTTCAGGGCATCAGCCTGGTTATAACTGCAACCCAAAACCAGCTCTTCACTAGTCTGACGGCTCTCAGCAAAGATGCATATCCTGTGACTAGCATTAACCATGGTAACCTTTTCATAGCAGTTTGGATTTACTTAATGGTTAGCAAGATGAATTTTGTTGTACTTGTGGGTTATGTCATTGTTTAAAATGAGCAGGAAGCTGCACATGTATTTTTCATATACTTGCCCTCTTCTGTCTGCTTCATCCTGAGAAATAATCTCTCCACAGTATTCTGAGATGGACTCATTTTTTTCTGCACAGGATCTTTAATAAAGATCCCCCAGCCTGCCACATTACATGGTGACTGCAATAAGTGCTTTATAGAGTCCCACCAAATACTGCAGTCCTTGCAGGACATGTTTTTGCTGTCCCAATGGTCAGCAGCTCCATGTAAGACAGAGGTCAGGGTCACACTCTCAGATAGCCAGGGTTATACTGTGCTTTGCAGCAATGTCCAAGAAGGTGGCTTTGATCCTTTTCCAGTTGTATCTTCCTGCAGTGTGCAACCCACAATTGGTATTTTCTTTTCTTCATTTTTGGAGGAGTATCCACATCCTCAGTGGGGACACATGCTGACACTGGACTCTTTGACTCTGAACTCATACACTTGTTTACATGTTTTGGTTCCAATTAGCCTAGCAATGGCACAGAAGTTATTCTCAGAAGAACCAATGAGTACTCTAAACACAGAGGCTCCAGCACTACTCCACATCATATTCTCGGGAGCTTCAGTATTTGGCTTCATCTTTATTGGTGTCTGGCATTGGGAATATGCTTCCGAGGAACTGTAAATTCCATCTTTTCTTTCTTCTTCTTCATTGTTCTTTCCCCGTTCAGTCCCTGCTTCTCTGACTCCAGCACACTGATGGTGGAGGTGTGGGATGTGCTGCTACTGTTATTAGGAAGTCTTCCTCTTCTGTGGCCCCTGGGCATTGGGGTGATGTCTTTATCCACTCAGTAGTGAGGGTAGCAGAAACCTCCTTAGGTCCCTTCAGATGCTGGTAACACTGTTCCATGAGGCTTGTTATTCAGAGCTGTTTTTGTGTTCTGCTCTTATGTGTTGGGTGTTGCATGGAAGGGATGTAGGAAGCAGTCAAGCTTAAAACATCACCTACAGAAAAATGTATGAAGTCAACATAAGCTTTGCTCCCTCTGAACACATTTAGCATTTGGTCCATCTATGCTTGGGGTTCATTCAGGAGGCAGAGCACCTGGTAGCTGCTGCCTGATGAGCAATGGANCAATGGATATATATATATATATTTCTTCTGCCGTACCCTCATCTGGAAACATTGAGGAAATAGCTCCAAAAATTTAATCAGCAGAAGATTTCCGAGGTGCAATTTTATCATCTTGACTATCCTCTAGATATTTCTGGGTTTTCTTTCATCAGGATCATCTCCATCATCATCATTGTCATTATCATTATTAGCCAAGAACATTTACCAACTCCACAAAAATTCACCATTTATAAATCTACATTCTCTGTCTCCATGCACTTTTCCATCCCAGTTTTCACTAGTTCTTCAGTGAAATTGCCATCCTGATCTAGAACTTCTTTCCCCATACAAAGAATGGTATGTAAAACAGTTCCATCTTCCACTATAAAATTCTGCTATCAGGGAGACAAGAATATATCATGGACCTGATGCGACAGCATTCAGGGTGTTTAGCTAGATGACTTGTGCTGGAAAGTCCAGTCCTTAGGTCACTGACAAGAAATCAGGATGTGTGCTGGCTGTATCCTTCATTGCTTCTGTTCTTGGTTTAAGACTTCCATTCTTTCCAAAATTTTCTGACAATTGGAAGTAAACAGTCTTTACTTCATTGGCTCTTCTAAACCTCTTGAACTGTCTAGGCTCATATAGTCTGATTTCACATGATTCTGCCAGCAAACTGGTTCCTTCTCAGATTTCTTCCCAGCCTGGCCCATGATGACTCTGTCCCACACACCAGCCCACACTGTCCCCACTGCGAGGACTCCACTGCCTTCGATGTCCCACTGGATATTGGACATAACTCAACCGAATGCCAAACACAGTGACCTGCATAAAATAATTCTTAAAAATAGTTTGCACATTGCTAACCCAACCCATTGCTATAAAAGAAAGAAAAATCAGATTCCCAATAACACATGCCCAGCTAACAGGTAGTGTAGACATTTTCAGGTTGACTGGAAAGACTGACTGTTGAGGCTGGGCATTGCTCACCTCTGTAATGCTAGCACCTCCATGGAACCAAGCACAGGGCACATATACACATACAGCAAATTCATAGGCATAAAATTAAATAATTAACTTTCAAAAATTAAAAAAGATTCTCCAGTAGTTTTTTTAATGGGTGTGAAGAGGGGGTATGGGACTTAGTTTGTTGTAACTTCGACATTAGCTAGAACTCCCTCAAATAGCCAAGTCTGGCCTCAAACTTTTTGAAGCTTGTGGCAATGACGTATTCTGAGAATATCTCTTATATTTTAAGAGACTGGAACTTTGGCTGAACCTCAGAGCCAGAGCTATTAATACACCTAGGATTTTAGACTACTAGCCTACTGTGTACTCAAACTGCTTGTTTAACCTGAGGTTAACAGAACAATATAACAAGCAACATTACTTGCTTTGGATTTCCCGTGTAATGAACTTTTACAACCTTGCCTAATTACAGCTAATGCATAGCTGTAATGTTATGTACTCTTCCATACCTGGCCCAGATACTGCCATGTGTGTCATTTGCTGAAAGCAGTAAGTACAGAAGTTGAAAGCAACCTAAAATCTAGCATAAACGGATACTGGTTGATCCTCAATGATGTTTATTTCTGAGTCAGTTGGAAATAGTGACTTAATTCCTAGAATAATTATTATATATTTCTGTAAGTTTCCCATTCCATCCCTATGTGATGCTTTTCATGTTGTTCAATAAAGAAAGAGGAAACCCTTTGTTAGGAACAGGCACACAGAGGCAGAACAGACAGACACACAGGGACACACACAGAGGCACGCACAGATTCAGACTCATTCAATAGACAGACAGTAGATAGAAGACACAGGGAGCACGAAGTAGAGAATTCAAATCTGGACGCACTCTTGGTTCAATGACTCCAAGGGGAAGTGCCATTATTTCTTTCCTTAATTTAACATTGGCTCATTATTGGTAACTCAGAGTTAATTACTAATCCTTGAAGCAGCTGAAGATGAGCTTGAACTTTTGATTCACCTCTTAAGCATTAAATTACAGGTGTGTGTCACCACAATTAGATAACTTAAAACTTTTTGTTGGTTTTTTAATTAATTAGTTAATTAATTAATTTGAGACAAGATTTCATCAAGTAACTCTATGTGGCCTGGAAGTTCATATGTTGACTAGGTTGGCCTTGAACTCAAAGAGATCCAACTACCTCTGCCTCCTGGGACTAAAGAAGTACACCACTGGGCCAGGCTGGCTAGATTTTCAAAGTATTTGAAAATCTCAAAGTGAATTTCCCCTTTTTTATACCCAAGCCTGTAAGTAATTATCCATTGCACTTATCTCCCTTCTTCTGTTTTCTCCATTTTTCTTTTATTGACATTTTTGTGTTTACTTTGCCTGTCAGCACAGGAGAAGGATTTATGCAGGAACATTATTAGAGAAGTAGGCTTGAGTCTTGATGAGTAAGCCCGGTTCAGAACCATGGAGAGCAAAGCCATCCAAACGTGAGAATCACAATTTGCCAATATCATGATTGGCTTTGTTCTAAGGTCTTTAAATTGAATTTTGTGTGTGTGTGTGTGCGTGCACGCACGCGCGACACATCTGTTCCTGTCCTCATGGAGACCAGATAAGGGCACTAGATTCCCTGGAGCTGGAATTATAGGTTGTTGTGAGCTACCAAATACGGGTACTGGAAACTGAACTGTAGACCCCTTGCGAGAGGAGAAGCAAGCATTCCTAACCACTGATCCAGCCCTGGCCTTGTTATGAATAAGGGTTTGGAGAAGTATCTGATGTATGTGAAGTTTCTGGAAATATCTGTTTGTGCCTCACTGTCTGGCTTTTGTTTGAATGGGAATGCCTTTCCTTACTGAACCATCTCACTAGCTTAAATAACTTTAAAGTCTCTCTCTCTCTCTCTCTCTCTCTCTCTCTCTCTCTCTCTCTCACGTGTGTGTGTGTGTGTGTGTGTGTGTGTGTGTGTAAGTTGTGCTATGCGTGTGCACAGATGCCTTCGTTTTGGAACACAGTCCAAGAATGAAGTTCTGTGAGGAGAATTCTGAGTACTTGTGAAAAAAATCCAAGAAAACAAGGTAAGAATCTTGTACCTCAATTTGTTCAAAATACAGACTTGTTCTTGGAATATGTTTTCATGCTCTGCCCTGGTACAGCAGATAGAAATGAGTACTTGGCTCTTGTTATTTGTTTATATGCCTTGATGGAAAAACATGGTTTTTGTATTGTATGGCTTGTCCTTGTGGTTGTATACAGATTAAACTCTTGAGAACTTTACTCATATGATCTTTCTTAACCCTCAAAATATAAACTGATGCTCCGAATAAAGTTGGCTATTGCATGAGACTTTAGTCTGCCTCACATATTGGCTCCACTCTCTCAAGTCCCACTACCTCTAGAACAGTAAGCCCAGCATAGGCCAGAAGAGTGCTTTGGACCCAATAGAGCTGCCGTCTGAGCCAGGTTCTGGGAATCAAACTCTGTGTCTTCTGAAGAGTAGCAAGCACTCTTAACTTAGCTGCCAAGCTGTGTCTTAAGCTCATCTATAAAATGTTAACACTTGGGAAGTGGAAGCAGGAGGATCATGACTTCAAGGACAGCCTTGGCCATATGAAGATCTGTCTAAAATAAAAGATATGGGCCAGAGTTAAGGTTAGCACAGGAGGAAAAGACTTGGTCTAGCAATGATAAAGTTGTCTGGTCTCCAAAGCTGCTAAAGAATATGAACCAACACATAGAATTCCAGGTTTATTGTATGTGAGCAAAAAACATATGCATGTATCGTGTGTGTATATGTATGTGTTGGGTGCTGGATTGAACCCAGATTCTGTACATGGCATTGCAGACACAAACATTGAGCTACACATGCCAGTCCTGACATATCTCTCAAGCTACACAGGCCTGCCCTG
>LOEQ01005469.1:0-15313 GCA_001685075.1 Bramus lutescens | reverse complement strand
TCCATTTGGACTTGAGTTTTGTGCATGGTGATAGATGTGGATCTATTTTCATTCCAATTATGTTGATATCCAATTATGCCAGCACCACTTGTTAAATATGCTTTCTTTTTTTCCATTTGATAATTTTTGCTTCCTTGTCAAAGATCAGGTGTTCGAAGATGTGTGGATTGATATCTGTGTCTTCTATTTGGTTCCATTGGTCCTCCTGCTTATGCTAATACCAGGCTGTTTTCAGTACTGTAGCTCTGTCACAGAATTTGAAGTCAGGGATTGTGATGCCTCCAGAAGTTCTTTTATTGTACAGTTGTGTATATTCTTGATGTTTGTTGTTGGTTATCTTTTGCTCTTTTGGGGTACCTGGCCACCCAGCTCCCAAATAAATCACACTGAGGCTAATTCTTATCATTGCCCGGCCTTAGTTTGATTGACTTTTTTTCTTGCCAGCTTTTCTTAATTTAAATTATCCCGACTACCTTTTGACTCTAGGCTTGCTTTTTTCCTTTTCTTCTGTATATCTTACTTTCACTCTTACTCCTTGGCTGGCTGGGTGCCTGGTCCCTGAAGTCTTCCTTTTCCTCAGTTCTCCTATTTATACTCCCTGCCTGTGAGCCCTGCCTATTATCTCTATCCTGCCTCGCTAATGGCCATTCAGCTCTTTATTAGGACCATCAGGTGTTTTAGACAGGCAAAGACTCACAGCTTCACAGAGCTAAACTTGTGCAGCATAAATAAAAGTACCACACCTTAAAATAATATTCCCCAAGAGATTTGTGCTCCAGATTTAACTTGTATTCACTGTTCACATGGTTTGTGATCCTAGTACTTTTTTTTTCTGTGGTGCTGGAGATTGAACTGGGACCTTATGACACTAGGGAATGCCTGTTTACACTTGTAAAGAATACTGTAGTTAGTTGTCAACATAAAACAAATCTGCCAAAACTTTGGAAGTTCTGTGTCTTATACTGATGTTAGGGTTTTTTTTTTTTAATATTTTAACCCTTAGAAGTCCTTTGCATATATATTATGGCTTTCAGTTTGTTTTCTTTTTTAATGGGATTCCTGTATATGAGAGTGTGTATATCTGTGTCTATATGCATTTTATGCTTCTTCTTTGGCTATTTTTCTTGTTTGGTTGTCTTGTCATTTTCAGATTTGTTTATTTTTATTTCTTTTTGTATTTTAATATTCCTTAGCTGCCTATTTGTTTTCTAACTAGAGACAGAAGGGTGTAGCTCTGGATGGGAGAGGAAGTGGAGAGGAACTGGGAGCAGTATGGGGAGGGGAAACTATAATCATAATATACTACATGAAAAAATGTATATTCTTTTTTGGGGGTGACAGGGTGTTGGTTTTTTTCAAGGCAGGATTTCTCTTTAGCTTTGGAGCCCATCCTGGAACTTACTTGGTAGACCAGACTGGCCTTGAACTCACAGAGATCTGCCTGCCTCTGCCTCCTGAGTACTGGGGTTAAAGGCTTGTGTCATCACATGCTGAAAAAAATGTATTTTTAATGCAAAAAAAAGCTATAAAGCAAACAAAACAAAACAAGAGGGCTAGGGATATGGTTCAGTTTCAGAGTACTTATCTAGCATGCATAAAGCCCCATGTTTGTCTTCACTACCATAAAAGAAAAACACAAAATTTATGTACTGCTGAGCAGTTTCCTCAGTCCCCTAATATTTTTCGGAGTTTTGTATTGGCCATCTGCTTCATAGAGTTAGTCATGCCTTAATGTTTGTTTAATGGTAGTTCTCTAATAATTCTAAGTAGTATTACATCATTTTAGACATGTTTTAAGAAAATTTCGCATTAATCGATAAATTACAGTTTTGGAAGTATGTGTGCTAGTGTGTTGAAATGGGTTAAATTTATTTAAGTGATTAAAAATAGTAGAATTTTCTACTATAATTCTTCTATAAACCTTGAATAGTTTTCTGCTTGGATTAGGAAAGTGTGGCAGATCAACTTAGGAAATGTCTTTGAAAGGTAGCTTCTTTAATTTGTTTTCTTTTCATTTCCCAGTTTTTTCTCTTCCTCTTCTTCCTCATCCCCTCCCCACTTCTTTCTAGATGTGGTCTTGTTTAGGTCTGGCTGGTCTTGAACTTCTGATCCTCTTGCCTCCACTTCCCAAGTGGAATTATAGGTGTGCACCACTACATTTTCCTTTGTTGTTAGAACCATTATGTTCATTTTTAAAATTAAATTTCCTTTACTTGTAAGCTTTCCTTTTTCTTCTTTTGATATTCAGGGGCCAGAATCTTTATGAGTGACCTATACCCCAAACCTGAAGTATTTCATCCTAGCAATGTTTTCATTGCTTTCCTATTGTTGTGACAAAATATCTGACATAAACAACTAGGGCATTCTGACTTTAGGATGCAGCCTGCCATGGTGGGAAAGGCAGCAGGAGTACACGGAGCTGCTCATACCACATCTGTGCTGAGAAAGCAGAGATTCATGTCAGGAGCTCAGCTCCCTTCCTTTTTTCATTCATTTCTGAAGCCCTAGTCCATGGGATGGTGCCACGCATATTCAGTGTGGTTTTTCCCCCTTAGTTAATCCAGTCTGTAAACTCCCTCATAGTCAGGCCGAGATGTTTGTCTCCATGATGATTCTACATCCTGTCAAGTTGACTATCAATATTGACCACCACACGTCTTTCCCTTTTCAACTTGATACCCAAAGATATCACTTTAAGCATTTTAATCTTTATCTTATGTTTATGAATGCTGGCCTCTAAGTGTGTCTATGCACACATAGGTACATACAGTACCCTCAGGTCAGAAGAGGCTGTCTGATCATGTGGGACTGAAGTTACAAATGGTTGTGGGTCTCCACATAGATGCTGGCAATCAAACTCAGGTTTTCTGGAAGAACAATTAGTGCTCTTAACCATTGAGCCATTTCTCCAGCAACTCCCCCCCATAGCCACTTCTAAGCCATAATCTATCCTTTGTCACTGTAGGCATGTAAAAATACTTCATGATGTAAAATGCAAATTTCAGTCTAAATCCAAAAGTCCTTGTAGTTTTTAACAGTACAATACTATTCTGAAGTTAAGTGCAAATTTCTTCAGATGATCACTCTGGTGTTGTCTTCACAGTGAGCCCCTATAAAATAAATTACAAAAACAGCAACCAGATAACATACTTCAATCTGGGATGACACAAATACTCCCATTTTTAAAGGGAGGAATGAGGGTATAGCAAGGACAGTTTGTACCAAGGCAAGACTGAAACCCAGTGGGGCAGACATCAATCCTACAGCTCTTTGTTGGGTATCTGAAACTGTGCTCCAGATGGCTTGGGTATCTCCACCCTTCCTGGTTTGCCAACTGCAACACATGCAGTCTCTCAAACCAGTTTCATTCCATTCTTGTAGCTTCCCTCAGCAGATATCCCATTGCTCTGGCCTTTTTGGGGGCATCCCAGGGTCTCCCAGTGTTGCTGAGGCTTCACCTTCCCAGCTTCACATTGTGGTGTCTTAGGCTCTAATCAAACCCTGCCACACATTGCTGTGCCTCAGTGGTGCTTTAGAACCTTGGCCTGTGCCCTTCACTCTTGCAACTCCCATGCCTGTAACACTAGTACCATGTGTATGATGTGTTACCAGCTTGAGATGTAGCTTAGGCCCCTTGGACTACAGTTGAATTGTTCTCTGTGCCTTCCAAGATTAGTTGTTTTTGAGCAGAGCACCCATTCAGTAGCATTCTGTTTAGATTCCTGTAGGGGAATTTAGATTTTCACAAGATGTTGTACTAAAAAGATGGAGTCTTGCTCTCTGGGCACTTTTCCTATTGTTTCAATTTAAAACCAGTTTCTCTGGAATTGTGCCAATCTCTTTAATAATTACATCTCTTTTCTCACTAACAAGGCTTGTCTATAATTTATTTTTTATACTTATGTATTTTATTGTTTGTGTCTTATATATTATACGTATATATTTTATTGTATTATTGTATGTCATTTCCTAGCTGCCCAGACCTGAATTATTTGTGTAATTATTATTTGTGTAATTAATACACAAAGCTATTAATTGCAACATTGTTTGGCCAATGGCTCAAGCATATTTCTAGCTAGCTCTCATATCTTAAATTAACCCATTTCTATTAATCTTCTTACTACCACAAGGCTGTGGCTTATTGGGTAAAGTTTTGGGTCTTTCTCCTTCAGCAGCTACATGGTGTCTTCCTTCGACAGCTACATGGTGTCTTCCTTCGACAACTACATGGCATCTCTTTGACTTCGCCTTCTCTCTCTGTCTCTCTGTCTCTCTCTGTCTCTCTCTATATATATTTATTTCTGTTCAGATTTCCCACTTGGCTGTACTGACGATTCGGTAACCGGTTTTGTCGAAATAAGTAGTTGGTTATTTTCGTTTACAAATACAGAAGGACATTCCATATAATCTCCCCTTTTCTGTCTAATTAAAAAGGAAGGTTTTAACTTTAACATAGTAAAATTACATATACAAAACAGTTATCAAGCAAGAATTATAGTTACAGTATTTCTTTTGAGTCTAAAGTTTCCTATCTAATTTATCCTTTATCGTAACTAAGGAAAAACAATAACTCTCAGTCTTCAAAGACCCTAGAAGGATATAATATTGCCTAAGTAAATAAGAAGTGCATTGTAAGCAACTTACAAAACTCTAGAATTGACAGAGGCATCTTGCTGCCTGAGCAGTTACCCAAAGTTCTTTTGTAATGTTGGAGCACCCATCTTCAGCCTAACAGGCCCATGATAGCTGGCAGACTTTTCCATGAAGCAGAAAATTTGAAAGACTGTTTTGCCTATATTGGCAGTTTGTCAGTCACTTTCTTCTGTGTCCTGCAGAATGTCTGGCAGTTTTTTCTGTGAAGCAGGAACCTTGAAGGATCATTATGTCTTTTGGAAAGTTCAGCAGTCACCTTTTCTATGAGTTCTGCATGTCCAGTTTATACAGAATACTCTCAAATAGTCCAGGCATGAGCAGTTTCTTGCCCAGTGGCTAGCTGTGTCACATTGAAGGCATATTCCTTAATGAGTTTCTTCAGTGCCCATCAACCTCTTGAAGTAGATTGGTGCCAGCCAAAGCAGACATGTCTCATTGTCAAGAAAAGTCTTAAGTTCTTAAAACCTTTTAAATGCCATATTCTGTATGTCCTTGAAGTGTTGAAGATTATCTATCTAACTGAAATATATCTCTTTATCTAGAAAACCTAACTAACATAGCTAAAAGGTTTGATTATTATAGATGACTGTCTATTAACCTGTATTTCTTAATTATACATTGCATTTTAAATGAGCTAGCTGCACAAATAATACCTTAAACAAGAGTAGGACACAGTGTAACAAAATTGACCTTAAATTTCTATCAATAGACCAAGATCCATACCAGTGCAAAGTATTCATCACTATATGTATATATATATCGTATTACCCCCTTTTTAAATTTTTTTTTTTTAGAAATTGACTGTGACCATTAATCACTTATAACCAACCCTTTTAAAATGAAAACAAGCATTTATAAACAATCATTTTGGGAATTTGGGCATTGTTTTCTCCAAACTGCTTTCTGCTGTTTGTTGGGCAAATTATTTTTAGGGTTCACAGAGACCAACCACATTAACTTGGAAGGAATTCACAGGTTCTCATCTTCTGTGGAAATAAACAGAACCTCTTTTCCAAAGTAACATATCCTTAGACTCAAATTTTGAAGTCAGGATACCTTTAAAATATAAATGTTGGTTTAGCTTGGCAGTCCATATAATGAAATGTCTCTTTGTACTTAGCTCATTCACAGTGAAAAAATTTAAAGAAAACACAATAATATACATAATCTAGTCTCTGTGTATACCCCATCTTTACATGGCTTATCCTTCTTTACTCTATTACATTCTAATATTTATTATCTTTACTCCTTGAATCTATGACTGTGCTCTTTCTTCTCTCTCTCTCTCTCTTAAGTCTGTATATATTTATCCAACACTGTGATCCATTTGGAGGCCTTTTTTTCTGAATCTGTCTTATTGTGTACCTGTAACATTTTCTGACGAGGAGTACTTTTTAAAAAAAAAATACTAAACGGGCATGGCTAGGACCAGCTCCTCTGCCCTGCCTGTTGTTGGCCCTGCCCCATCAAACATGAGATATGTTCACTGTCTCTACTAGCCATGTTCACTGCACCAGCTCCAGTGATGCAGCAGGTCTATGTGTTGCCATTAAGCAAATTGTAACATGCTGCCCATAGACCCCATTTAAGTGCTCCATAACAGGACCAGCAAGAACCAGGAAGCTGACTCTTAAAGGAGCCATATAGTTTTTTGCTACTCATGTTGAGCCAGGAAGCCTTCTATTAAAGGAATTGGGACTCTGCTTGCCAATAGCAAACAGAGCCCACCCAAGAAGATGTTGTTACCAAGAAGCCATGCATGACTCTGTTCTTTTGTGTCTAGAATTCCTTCTCAAAGCTAACCAACACCAGCTGGACACCTCTGAATGTGGTTGACAGTTGCATGGCTGGGGCTGACTGAGGGGTCACTGGCAATGGCACCAGGATTTATCCCTACTGCTTGTACTGGCTTTTTGGGAANGGAGGAGGAGAGGGAGTGGAAACTTGGATTGGTATGTATAATGAAAAAAGATAGTTTGTTTTCTTTTTTAAAATAATAATAAAAAAGTATTCCTTCCCAAGTTCTCTCAGGTTTTATGTGGATGTAGTTGCCCTACATTGGGTGCCATTTTTTAAACAGAGACTGCTTGTTTGTCTCCCAAATAATCACACAAAACTATATTAATTACAAACTGTTTGGCCAATGGCTCAAGCATATTACTAACTAGCGCTCATAAATTAACCCATTTCTGTTAATCTGTGTATTGCCACAAGGCTGTGGACTACTGGGTAAAGTCTTGGGTGTCTTTCTCTTTCGGCAGCTATAAGGTGTCTCTTTGACTCCCCCTTACTCTCACTCTATGTATCTCTGTTTGAATTTTCCACTTGGCTGTACTCTGCTAAGCCACTGGCTGAAACAGCTTTATTCATCAACCAATAAAAGCAACACATATACAGAAGGACATCCCACATCAGTGTGTGTGTGTGTGTAGGTGCTCACGTAGAGGTCAGAGGACACTGTGGAAGAAGTTGGTTCTCTCGTTCCAATATGTAGAATCCAGTGATCAAACTCCAGTCTGTGGCTTAGCAGCAAATGCCTTTACCTGCCCAATCATCTTGTTGACCCCTTGTTTTCAGCTTTAAACTCTCTTCTCCCAACAAATGGTATGTTTTCTTCATTTTTTGCACCACTTGTTCTCTCTCACTATAGACCTGGGTAAAAGCAGTAATCAAGACACAACCTGGATGCTATCCAGCTTGATGTTTCCCCAGCCAACCAAAGTAGTTCATTACCTTTGAATTCAGCCCCACGAAGTTCTCAGAACATAGGTAGAGGCAGCCAGACTCTTGTCAGAATATAACATGAATGGCTTTTACCCTTTGAAGACCCATAAGCAAGGCCTCCACTGCTACTGTTTTTCTTGCCAGTCTGATTTTACAAATTCCCATCAGAATGGCCTGTTATTCTTGGGCTTGTTTTGTTTTGTTTTGTTTTTTCAAGATAGGGTTTTTCTGTGTTACAGTCCTAGCTGTCTTGGAACTAACTCTGTAGACTAGGCTGGCCTTGAACTCACAGAAATCCATCTGCTTCTACCTCCTGAGTGCTGGGATTAAAGGCGTGCGCCACCACCCCCTCAGAGTTCTAAGCCCTTTCCCATTCTTATGAATGCATCTGAGAATCACATGGCCAGCTGTTTCACTACAGCAGTTCCACTCCTGCTATCAATTCTGTATTAGTCACTCTTTTCAATGCAATGACAAAATACTTGAGAAAAATATCATAAAGGAGGGAAAGTTTAGTTTTGGCTGACTTTAGAGGGATTAGTTCATATTAGAAGACATGACAGCAGAAACAGGAAGGAGGCTGTCTGGTCTCTTCATATCCGTAGTCACCAGAGAGATAAATGAGTGGAGGTGGTCAGCTCGCTTCCTCACTTTCTCTTTTTTATTCAGCTTAGGACCTGAGCCCATGGTGTGATGCAGTCCATATACAGGGTGGGTCTTCTCACATTCCTTAATCCAATGTAGACTTTCCAGTCAAGAATCGGGCATACTCAGGTTTATCTTCTGGTGACTCTAGATCCTGTCAAGTTGACAGTATTAACTATCACAACTACTCCTATGTTGATGTAACTAGGTCATTAACCTCATGTGTGTGTGTGTTTCTAGTGTGAACCCGGGACCTGGAGTATGCTAGGAAAGCATACTGCATTTTTTGCTGCTTATAGTACTTGTCAATTATGGAATAACCCTTAAGGAAAATACATGCAAAATATGTTTTAAAGGTTTCAGAGGTATATCATAGTACTTGCAGTTCTCTTTTCCTTTGTTTTTCTTTCCCTTCTCCTTTTTTTGTGTCATAATTATACAGTTTGGAAGTTTTAATTACTGAGGGAGGTCTGTGTGTATTTAAATGAGAAAACAATTATAGATGAATGCATAGAATACAATAACTATTCATCTCTTATTCAGCTACAAAATCCCAACTTTATCTTTTTAATTTATTTTGTGTGTACGTGTGCATGTGTGTCCACAGTGTGTGTTCTGTGTGTGCGTGTGTGTGTTTGCATGCATGTGCGTTCAGAACAGAGTAAAACCTTCAGTGTCTGTCCTTGCCTTCCACCTTGTTTGAACAAGGATCTGCTTGTTTGCCCCTGCATGTGCTATGCTAGCTGACCTGTGAGTATCCCAGGATCCTCTTGTTTCCACCACCCATGTCTTTGTGGGAGTCCTGGGATTATAGACACATGGACTTGTCTGTCTGGTTTTATGTGGGTTCTGGAGATCCAAACTGCATTCCTCAGCCCTGTGTTTGATTTTTTTCTTTCTCTTTAAAATTATTTTAAGTTAGATTGGAATATTCTTTCTTTCTCTTGGTTTTGTTTAATCTTTACACAGTCAGATCAGCTACTGTGTATACGTTTCGCATATATACTTTAAATTATTTTTTCATCATTGTGTATGTGTGTATGATGTGAGTGTGATTCTGAGCATGCCATCGTGTATGCCATGACAACAGGTCTCTTTTCCTGTCTGGGACTTTGGAGGTTCAGTTCAGGTCATCAGATCTTTACTGAGTTGCCCACTATCCCACATAGGTTATTCAGAATACACATGCTAATGTTCATTACACATGCTATTTTACTGCTTTATTTTATTACTGTTATCTATTTTTGTTGAGGCAATGCCACTGCCCCATTTTGTAATCTAGACTGGCTTTAAGCTTATACCAAGACATTCCTTTGGCCTGAGTTGCATGAGTAATTGAATTACAGTTATGAGCCATAATACCTGCATAATATTTTAATATCTTATAGTTCTTTTTTTTCTGCCTATGAAATGTATACCTCACTGTGTGACCCTGGCTTGCTTGGAACATGGTTTGTAGGCCAAGCTGCCTTGGAACTAAAAATAATCCTTCTGCTTTTATCTCCCAAATACTAGGATTTTGGATATGTTTTCTACATCTGGATGAGCTTTATGTTTTTAATTTAAAATTTTAGAAGTGTCTGAGGAAGCCCAGGAAATTTGGGAAATGTAAATGTAACTGATTAAATTATAAATAAGCTTAGACATACAAATGCTTGTTGGGAGCCAGGCTTGGTGGCAGACTGAGACAGGGGGATCACTGTATGTTCAAGGCCACCCATGCATCATACAAAGATCCTGCCTCCAAAAGCCAGAAAAGTGACTAGGCACTTTATGGGTGGTGGTTTTGGACAATTCTAAATGCAGGGGAAACAAGACCTATAAGGAAATTGTGACCTGTAGCATTGTGTGAGAGGAAGGAATATTTTTTTTCCCCTTTTGAGACAGAGTCTCATGTAGCCCAGGCTGTCCTTGAACTCCTGATCCTCCTGTTTCTACTTTCCAGGTGCTGGGATTATGTGCCACTATGACTGGCTAAGAGAAAGGGAGTTTATGATTAATAGATTAGGTATTTCTTTTGGGTTGTAAGGAAAAATGTAAACCACTTGTATTCTGGGAGAATATTCTTTTAATTCTTAGCTTCTGATTTGAGATTCTTTCATGTTTGAAAACCATTAACCCAATTTTGATTTATTATACATTATACCAACTTAATTTAAAATTTCTTTCTCTTTTTTTAAAGTTCACATGAGAGATCCTAATAATCAACTGCATATAATTAAAAATTTGAAGATAGCGGTAAGCAACATTGTCACACAGCCACCTCAGCCGGGAGCCATCGGGAAGCTTTTGAATGATGTCGTTTCTGGAAGCCAACCTGCAGAAGGATCAGTCGCTAATGTGATTACAGCAGGGGATTATGACCTTAACATCAGTGGTATGTAACAAGTGCTGTTATTATTTTTTTTTAACTAAAATTTTTTTGTTAGAAAAATAATTCTCAGTCGTGGTGACCTTTCATCCAGTGCTTTAGGGCTACAGGGTGCTAGAACTGGTTCTACAGAGTGCTGAAAGACAAGCCCAGGAACTTATTTGATTCTATCACCTGTAGTAAATAACCTAGCGTAATCAGTGTTTCATGCTGAAACTAGTAATAGATGACAGGTTTTTTTTTAATGATTTGATAGTTACTAAATGAAAGGCATGTTATTAATCTTGGTTGGTGTTAAGTGGAAATGTTTATTAAATAGATGTTTTATAAGTGCTTATACTGGTTTAGGTAGTAAATGTTTTCATGATAAGACTGATAAGGAAAATAATACGTTAATATGCACAGTGACTGAAACTTTGATGTGATTCTTTTCCAGTATCTGAAAGTCTTTACTTCTTAAAAATACATCAGGTGAATTCTTAAAAGGAAAACATTAAAAGTATGTTAATCTAATTACAATCTCTCATCTGCTTAAAAACAGCAGCTTCTTTGTTTTAGGTTGGTTTAATTTACTCTGACCCTTGTATTCTTCCTAATTGTATAGCTAAAGATCTTCCTGTGCCAGTGAGATGGCTCAGCTGGTATAGTGTTTACCATGCAAGCCTGATGACTAGAGTTTGAGGCCTAGAACTCATGGGAATGTGGTAGGAGAGAATCAACTTTACAGTGTTGTTTTCTGACATAGGTGCTGTGGTACTTACGCACACTATACATTAATGGTAATAGAAGTACGGTAGTGGAAGTAAACCACATCTTGTTGCCATATACAGAGAACTTAATGACAGGTTCTAAGTCACCATGGTTATTAATCTATAAGTATGTTTGCTTAGAAATATGTGTTGAATTACTGTGTTTTAGTCTGCCATATCTTTCTTTACCATTAATTTTAATTTCAGCAACATAGATCATTCTGATAATTTTATTTTATCTTTTTTATTTTATAGTGTTAGGATTTGACCAAGGGCTTAAACATGTTAGTCAATCACTAGTGAGCTATACCAGCCAAAAGAATTTGACTTTTTAGATACAGGATTAATCAGTTTCTGGCATATAATATATTTTAATGTTAGGAAAAATTTTGCGTTTTTTCCTGAGAAATGGTAGAATTTAAGATTTGTTTTCCTGTCATCAATGTTGAAGTATGAAAGGCAATAAGTCAGATGCTAGTATCTTACTCTTTATAGGACAAGCCCTGAGTTAATGGAGTAATTGAGGTAGGCTGCTGAGTTTGAAACTCTCTGAAAACGTGAACTTGAGTAGACTTCTTCCTGGTTCTTGTTCTCCCATCCTTCGATGGTCTCCACCCCTCTCATGTTTGTCCTTTGTTGTTGTTATGGGTTTTTTTTTTTTTGAGACATAGTCTCACTGTGTAGCCCTAGATGGCCTGGAACAGAGATTCACTTGCCTTAGCTAGCCTTCAGAATGCTTGGATTAAAGGCATGTGCCACCATGCATAATACTGTGTTTGGACTCCTTAATGGTAGGGGTTTTTTTTCTTTTTTCTTTTTTTTTAATTTTTTGAGACACAGTCTCATTGTGTAGCCCTAGATGGCCTGGAACTTCAGCAATTTACCTGCCTCTTCTTCCTAAGTGCTGAGGTTAAAGGTATGTACTGTCATGCCCAGTTCTTTCTTTCTTAAGGCGTCAAGCTTTCTGTGTAGCTAAGGATGCCCTTGAGCTCCTTGATCCTCCTCCTCTACCTCTCAAATGCTAGAATTTTAGATGAGTAGAACCTCCTTCAGATTCTATGAATCTGTGTTATAAGGTCTTTCTCTTCTCTTTTTTGTTTCTCTTTTCTCCTCTCTTCTTCCCTTCCCTTCCTTCCCCTCCCCTCCGAGACAGGGTCCTGGCTGACCTGGAACTTGTGACAGTCCTCTTGCCTCAACCTCTCAACAGGCCTTCGCTGCTAAGCTTGGCTAGGGTCTTAACATTTTTGGTTTTTAAATTTATTGATTTCCTGCTATGCACTCTTCACTGATACATAGAGATGTATAAGCCATGCCTTATAAGCTTACAGTCTAGTAAAGAGGCCATTATTAATCAGTAGCCATACTACATTCTGATTTATACTATGTTATAGAAATAATGATTGTAGTAGCATGGCCTATCTGCCGTGCTAAAGTGCTAAGAGGATTTATTTTTTTATTATTTTTTTAAAATTAATGCTTGTGTTTCTTTATTGTACACTAGAAGTAACAACAAAAATAACTACTCATGCCATTTCTGAGAAAGTTAGAGATATGAAACTGTTTTCTGAGCTATGTATATGACTCAGTGATTTAATGCTCACCTAGCATATATAAAGCCCAGTACAACAAATAAAACAGCAACAGAGGCAAACCAATTGCCTCAATGTCTGAAGTGGAAAGAATATAAACTAATGTTTTCTTTATTGCTCTTATTAATATGATTCCTGCTTTCATGCCAATGGGTACTATACAGTGCATACTTGGTTCAGTTTTCCCTGTAGAAGCATCTGCTATTGATCCACACTGCACATACTTCTTTGATTGTTGTGATATTTGTGGCTCCCCACCTTTATTGATACTGGGGTACCAGTTGTTATTTTTCCTGTTACCATAATATCAGTTACCGTATTTCCTCACCCATGTATGTGAACACTTTTCCAGATATTTCCTCCATAACTCCACATCTCACTCACACGGTATTTCTCGACATTCCTCACATAGGTCAATCCTAGCGCCACTAGCACGAAACATAAAAGGCAATGAGTAGAGCTATCTGTGGTCACTAAGAGGATTTAGAGAGGAATTGCCTATCATGTATGAAAAATAGTTTTGTGGGGTTGTTTTTGTTTTGTTTTCTTTTTTTGTTTTAAGACAGGGTCTTGCTAAGTGTGTTAGTTGCTTCTCTATTGCTGTGACAAAGCAGCATGACCAAGGCAAATTATAAAAGAAGAAAGCATTTATTTGGGGGCTTGCTTATAGTTTTAGGGTTGAGTTCCTGACCATCTTGTTGGGAGCATGCAGCTATGACACTGGAGCAGTAACCAGAGAGCTGTATCTTGATGCAACAGCAGAAAGGTAGAGAGGTGACTGAACTGATGTGGGCTTTTGAATCCTCAAATTCCCCTCCTCCATTGAGACACTTCCTTCCCAAGCAGTTCTATAAGCTAGGGACTCAGCATTCAAACATGTGAACCTGTGGGGCTCATTCTCATTCAAACCACATTAGTTTTCCTAGGCTGATAGGCAGACAGGCTGACTGGCGGCAACTCACCATATAGCTCAAGCCGGCCTCCAACTGTTGTCCTTCCTACCTCTGTCTCCCCCTGGCTTTCTGGGGTTATAGGCATTGTTTTAATTAGGGTTTCTATTGCTGTGAAGAGACACCATGACTATGGAAGTCTTAAAAAGGAAAACATTTAACTGGGGCTGGCTCAGTTCAGAGGTTTAGACCAGTATTTTCATGGTGGGAAACATGGTGGGATGCAGGCAGAAACGGTGCCAGAGAGGTTCTACATCTGCATCAGCAGGCAGCAGGAAGAGACTGAGACATATTAGGCCTGGCTTGAGCTTCTGAAACCTCAAAGCTGCTCCCAGTGATACATTTCCTCCAGCAACGCCACACCTACTCCAAAAAGGCCACCTCTCAATAGTGCCAGTCCCTTCGAGCCTATGGAGCCATTTTCCTTCAAACTACCACATGCATGTACTACTATGTCCAGCAAAGCATTTATTTTTATACTGAAAGTATTTTTCTGACCTCCAAGGTCCCTCTTCCTTTTTTTTTTAAAGTAACAGTGATATTTGCACATAGATAACTTAGAAAACATGGAAAGAATAGCGATTCTATTCTTTGTCCTGCTAGCTTCTTTATTGTTTTTTAATGGTGTGTATTTTTTCAGAATGTTTTAGACTTATGTGTGTGTTTTGCTCGCATGTTTATGTATATCATGTGCATGTTTGGTGCCCAAGGAGGTAGGAGGAGGGCATCCATCTTCTGGAACCTGGGGTTACTGACGGTTGTGAAATGTCATGTGGGTGCTGTAAACCGAATCCAAGTCCTCTGCAGGAACAAGTGCTCTTAATTGCTGAGTCATCGACCCAGATCTACTAAATTTCTTTTATTACATTTATATGTATCTGTATAGTACACATGTGTGGAGATTAGAGAGGATAACTTGTGGAAGTTGCTTCTCTCTTACTACCATGTGGGTCCTAGAAATTGAACTCAGATTGTCAGGTGTGACAGCTATCATACTAGCCTGATGTTATATTTTCTAAGTCATTTTTTTCTTGTCTGTTTTTGTCCATTCCTTTTTTCTTCCATGGATGACAGTGTCTCTCTCTGTAGTCCTGCTTGGCCTGGAACTTGCTGTGTAGACCAGGCTGACTTTGAACTGACAGTTTGATTCCGAGTGCTGGAATTAAAGGTGTGAGCCATCACACCTAGCATCCTTATATTAGTATCCATGTCTTAATCAGTTTTATAGAACATTCATTGGTCAAAGATAACAAAACAGAAGTTGAAAAATGTGCAACTATTCCATCCTGAACCGCTTACGCACTTTCCACAGTTGTCATTCTAGAGATTTTCTTTCTTTTTCTCTCTTTATTTTGCTTTATTAATATTATCCTTATTATTTTGTGAATGTATGTGTGTATGATGCACCATGGTGCATGTGTGATCAGAGGACATTGTGAGGTTCTTTGTAGGTTCTGTGGATCATACTCATTTTCAGGCTTATGTCAGGTAGCAAGGGCTTTTATCTACTGAAGCAGCTAGTCAGTTTTTTTTTTAAGATTTATTTATTTATTACATATACTATGTTCTGCTTGCATATATGTCTGCAGGCCAGAAGAGAGCACCAGATCTCATTACAGATGGTTGTGAGCC
>LOEQ01005468.1:118756-133476 GCA_001685075.1 Bramus lutescens | reverse complement strand
ACTCACAGAGATCCACCTGCCTCTGCCTCCCAAGTGCTGGGATTAACGGTGTGTGCCACCGTTGCCCGGTGTGTTTTAGTATTTTTTATGAGATTGTTACAATGCCTATGCCTGGCACTTTTCTCTTCCTGTGGTGTCTTTCTGGCTATAGTTCCAGGACAATTCTAACCTCACTGAATAACTTGTCTTCTCCTTGTCAATTTGAGAAGCATTGCTATTGATTCTCCTACAAAGGAAGAGATTTTCGTTCAGTTCAGGTAAGGTCCAAGGCTTTTCTCTACAAACCAGTTGTTGATCATTAATTGTCATAGTTAAAACAGAAGCAGCCCAACTACACACTGGCAGACAAAGGGATAGGAAGATATAGTATACTTTTAACTGTGTTTAAAAGAAGAGACATAGGTGAGCCTGAAGGTCACGATGCTAGAGGAAATAAGTCAGCCACACTGGGCTTTCAAAATCACAGAGACAGGAAACAGAATGGAGGTTGCCAGTAAGCAGAGGAAGACACAAGAGGTTATTGTTTGTTAACTGTAGGGTTTCGGTTTTAATAATGAATAGTGTGAGGCTGAATGCACAACCTGATGAATGTAATTTGAATGTTACTGAGGGCTAAACTGAGTCATGGCCCTGGCCACCTGATGAATCATTGGAATACCTCTACGATTCATACTTAAAATTGTTCAAATGCATTGTAAGTAAACCTCTAATGATGCGGGATTCCCCCTCTGTATGCTATCAATATATTTTACCATTGGTTAATAAAGAGGCTGTTTCAGCCTCTATCAGGGCAGAATAAAGCCAGACTGGAAGAGGAATATAGGGTGAGTAGGCGGAGTCAGAGGAGATGCCATGTAGGTGCTGCAGGAAAAAGATGCCAGCCACTGGTCAGAACCCGTAGACCACAGCCTTATGGTGGTTCACAGATTAATAGAAATGGGTTAATTAAAGATGTAGGAGTTAGCTAGAAATATGCATAAGATATTGGCCAAAGAATGTTGTAGTTAATAAAGTTTCTGTGTGGTTATTTGCGTGTGGGTAGCTGGGAACGAACGAGTAGTCTCCTACCACATTCTAAGATCTGTAGCAGTAGTTAAGTGTACTGAACCGTGACAAAACTCCAGACGGTAAATGCTCTGGGCCTGCAGGTCACACATGCCTGTTTAATCCTGACTCAAGTATCATGAAGCATCCGTCATTACAGAAAATAGCTGTTTGGGAACAAAAGACCCAGCTTTTGAATCTATGCTGACTTCCTTCAAATGAGTTTGTTTGTGAAGATGTGTTTCTGGCAGCTTCTAAAATACATACCAGTAGTTACATAAATTTTACCATGATAAAATTAGGAAATAGTTGCAAAAATTATTGTCTTAGTTACTTTTCTCATGTCAAGAAACAACATAACAGGGAATGGGGGAATGGGTTTCATTTTTAACACTTGGGTTAAGGGTGTAGTTTATCATGGACAGAAGTCATAAACTTGAGACTGTTGTTAACATTGCCTTCCCCATCAAGAAGAAGAGACTAAGGCACATTTCTGTCCCCCTCCCCCTGGCGTTTCCTCCTTTTTTGTTTAGTGCAGGATCCCAGCCCATGAAATGGTATCTCACATAGGTAAGAGAGGTCTTCCCAGCTCAGTGAACTTAATCTAGATCATCTTCCCCCAATGGAATAACACAGAGTCCCAAACGGCAATGTCTCCATCTCTAAGCCAAAGGCTCGGTGCACACCTCTGAACGATGTTAGCTATTCTTGGCAACAGCCCTAGTAACAGTGACTCTTACCAAAATACAGTGAACTAAGAGCCCTGAACTTGCCGACAGCACCATAATTCTTATACAGATAAGAGGAAAGCCAAGGGGAGAAAAAGCTAGAATATCCTCCACACAACATAATAGGCAAGTGGGGAAGTGCACACATCTGCTGGACTTAGTTTTTGTAAGCCTTCATGAGGTCATACTAGATATTTACAGCTATTTCTTTGACTCCTCATCCCACATACTCTCAGCTAATTTGCCTTTTCCTTCCAGAGCACCCCAAGCCTTCAGTCCACACAAGTCCTTCTTCCTCTCGGTTGCTGTCATTTTTTCATTAACTTCACTATTGGTGGTGGAGATGGGAAACCATGAGGACCCAGGTATTAACCCTTCATACTTCCTCTGTGGAGCAGGAACCTAATTGTCCCTTGGTTACAGCACGAACCACCAGCACAATCAGTAAGCTTCCCTTTCCACCTGCTGATTCAGCACGGTGAAGAGCCACAGAAGGTAGACAGAACCGCAAAAATACTACATACAATACAATGTGAGCCGGGCTTGATCAATGTGTTCTAGGGACTGACTCTTGGGTCACCTCTGAGAGTTCACCATGAATGAAAGGACCTGTTCAAACCAGAAAGCAGTACTGGGATAAAGAGGCAGAAAGGAAATAGTCTCTGCAACGAGGTGCTGTACCCCCAGGCCAAAGCAGCAGCGCTGGAAACAACAAGGCCATAGTGGGGGCCTTAGAAACTATAAGCACCTTTCTGGCCAGACTTCAGACTCTGGATCTCACATAGCTCTAGAGAGCAGAGGGACAATAGAGATGATTTTATCTGCTCAGTACATCAAGCTTCTCAGTTTTGGACAATGGAGGCTTGGTCAACACATGTCTTGCCTGTAAGAGGCATTTTCCCAGACATCTCTGCTTCATTCCACTTTTGGACCACACCCACCCTCTATCAGGTCCATTCTGGACAGCTTTACCTCACTAGCTGGGAAAATGCATATACTTCCCATTTAAACACAGCACAAAATCCCCACCTATGGCTTCAGGGCTGGAGCCCCTGATAAACGTATCCACCCTGGTTTTAAAAGGAGGTAGAAGCTATTGACACTTGTCTGAAGAATATACCTGTCTGTATACGGAAGCACACTGTTTATATTAGTGAAAAGCAAAATTATCTTTGAAGCCAATAAAATGGGTAGCTGAGTGAAACGTAAAACTTCCCCGGGCTTCTGGGGTCAGAAAGTGTCGGAGTAAAACTGATGGAGCCTATCCTTCCTTCCTTGGCATCCATGCTCCATGCTCACACTTTCCCTGCTGTCCAGCATCCTTCTGCAAGTCAGTAATGCAAGGGACGCTGAGAGTTTGCAGAGAACCAAGGATCATCTCCGCACTTACAGTTCTGAGAGAAGACAGACCACAAGGCTCGGGATCCTGTGCACTGTCTGCCTGCCTCCTCGTTTGGCCTGTTTTCTGTCTCAGTTATTTAGAATTCTGATGCTTCTAGTCTGTTATGTATGCCAGTGTGTTTTCAAATTAAACACTAAATGATTAAAATCAGACCCTAGAAACAGATAGGAAAACTCGAAGTTATCCTACAATTTAGGTGCCCAGCAGCCTTCTCCACGGTGGTGTGTGTGCTGTTTTTTCATTTGATCCTGAGTGTTAAAACAGGAACATTCTACACAAAGCTGGCTTCCTGGTGTAACATGCAAGGCTCTGGCATTTAAAGATGTTTGTGAAATCCCACACTGTGTTTCATTCATTAATTCTGATGCAGAGACACGATTAGTTAGCTAAACAACCCACATCTTGTCTTAGCTCAACTGTTTGGTATATGAATGCAGCAACTACTATGGGAACTGACTGATTAGCCTTCCTAGAGCTGGGACAGCTTTGGGGGAAGGTCACAATCTGCACATTCCAGAAGCTGCAGAGGCAGAGGGATGAAAGCCAGTTCCGTTCTGGAACTATAGTTGCACTTAAAAATGTAGCCCCAATTGAACTAGATGGAAGGTCTTGTGAACAGGAAGGACTAGAAGGCATGGGGACCGGATGACAATGGCGCTGCTTTCCGAAGAGACCTGCCTTGCCTTTTATCAAATAAGCACCTCTGCGAAGAGATGAGGGAGAAAGGGCTGAGGCAAGAGAGCAGGAGGCCCCTGAACCATTCTCATCCACCTCCATGCTCAGAGTGGTGACTGCCGGAAGCGGGGGACCATCTTATCTGACACATGCAGTATAGTGATATTCTCAACTCAGTATTTTGTTGACCTCTCAACCTTGGTTAGGGCAAAAACCTGAACATGAATGTACTCCCACAGAGGTGGCATTAGCCCAATGGCATACAGGATAAAACTTGATGATCGTGGAACCACTTAGAAGACATGAAGGCAGAAACAATAGTAAGAAGAAGGTATAGTAGATCTAGGTGTGATGGTGCATGCCCAAATCCTAGCACTTAGGGAGCTGAGGCAGGAGGATTATTGTTAGCTCCAAACCAGCCTAGGCTACAGAGAGACTCAAAGAGAGGAAGTAGGGGACAGAAAGGAAGGAAGGAAAGGAAGACGCCGGGCCTTGTTTGCCCACAGTCTGCACCACACAGACGTCCAGGTCAGTCCAGCACTGTCTTGTGAGAGCCTTTCTCCAAAAATAATAATAAAACAAGTGAAGAAAGAAGAAAGAGAAAGGAAGGGAAGGGAAGGGAGAAGAAAAAGAAAGGAAGAATGGGAGAGGGAGACACAGACAGAGAGAGGAGACATGAAGAGAAAACGGAGGAAGAGAAGGAATGGAGAAGAGGTTGAGAGAGGGAAATGGAGAGCGGGGGCACAGATGTGGGGAGGAAGGAGCAGGGCGCAGTAGCTTCTCGCGGTTGTTTTAAACTTTGCTGTGTGACACTATTTATGGAAATGTTTTCAATTTGGGAGAGAGTGGTACACACACAAACACACTCAGGTACACATACTCGCACACATGCACGCACACACACACTGGCTAATGTACCTGTGCTTGCCTCACTGCTGAGCCCAAACACGTTCCTCTAGCTACCCATCCACTCAGGCACACGTACTCACACGCATGCACGCACATACACACACACTGGCTAATGTACCTGTGCTTGCCTCACTGCTGAGCCCAAACACCTTCCTCTAGCTACCCATCCACTTTGGAGCCCTATGCTGGGAGACTCCACATTTCTTCCCTCTTCTCTCTCCCAGAACCCACATTCATTCTCTGTCCTGCAAGGGAACAGAACACGGTGGGTTGGTCATTCCTGGGAAGAAAACGCTCTGTTAAGAAAGCAATGCCGGGTTCTAATCCCTTATCCTTAACTATGTCTGGGGGTTAGAGGCCCTGAATGCTCAGCTTCATTCTTGGTAATGGATGAATGTTGCTATGGTTTCTTGTCTGCACCTGTGCGTATGCATCCTTCCACGAGCCTACCATGGGACACCTGCAATTTCAGGCTGCAGAAAACCTGCCTACTGTCAGCAGGTGCATCTCCACTCGAATAGAACAAAAGCCTGTGGTGCAAGCCCTCCCGGTCATCCTCACTTCTCTCCCCTACCACTACTTGCATCTAATAAAACCAGCAGCTCATATTTAATAGCGTTTAGAAAACCGTGAAGCCATCTCCTGGAGTTCTTTGGCATGTTTTATATTATAAAAATTACAAAAGAAAAGAGGCTATAATGTGCCTCTGGTTCAAAAAACTATTTTCTTGACATTGGCTGATAGAGCTGGCAGCCAAACTTTGAGATGAGTCCCCAGAGAGAAAGAGAGAGAATGTGTGTATGCATGTGTATGAGTATATATGAGTGTACTTATGTGTGTATGTGTGAGTGCATATATACGTATATAAGTTTACATGTGTGAGTATACACTTGTATATGTACAGATGTGTTTTCATGTGAGTATGTTTATGTGCACATGTGATGTGTTGTATGTATGAGAGTGTGTATGCATATCTGTACGTTTGTGTGCTTGTGTGTTAGAAGGAAGTCAAAGAATTGCAAAGGGAAAGAATCAATATGTCCCTTTATGGCCATGGTGACCTTATTGCCTTAACTGATAAGTTATTGAGCTATCTAAATATACGCATGGTAAACACCCTGGAATTCCAGGGTGAATTGCCCTGGAGTGGGAGAATTCCCCTCAGTATAGAAGCACTCAGAGCAAAGCTCCCAGGCTTATTGAAGATTGGGTGTTTTCAAGTTGACTTGTCATTCACAGGCTTTCTAAGCACACCCAGGAGGTTCGTTCCCAAACACATCAGCCTTGTTAACCAGCACTGGACTCGGGCTATTTCCTACGGGAAATACAAAAATTTGTGTTTTCAATAAAACATATGGGCCAAATTAGAAAGTAAATAAATGAATACTTCTCAAGGATCCATGATAACACTTGCCGAGCAGCAGGTCAGGCCCGATTTAATCTAAAAATCTCTGCTGTGTGTAAATGGTTATGTCATAGCATCCGTCTTTAATTATTTGCCTCTTCTCAAAGGCTTGACTCATAATGTGTTTCTCAGTTAACCACAAACATTTGCCCTACAAGATTTCTCTTATAGATTCGCCAAGACCCTCTTCCCCCTTCTCCTTTTTGTTCCTTGTTACATTGTCAGGACTCCTGGAAATGAAATATGGAGACACTGCCTAAACGGCTCCAGCTCTGACTTCCTGGATATTTCCATGCAAAGAAAAATGGCAGCATGTTCCCTTGACTCATACAGAGCGTTAGAGCCAGCTTAACTGTCAGGAAAATAGTACTGTATCGTCACAGGTCTGAACTTACACGGCTGTGTTCCTTTGAGAGTTGCTGAGAGTTCAGGGCCATATGCAGAGAATAAAGACAGCAGGTTATAGCTTACAAACGAGGACAGGTCAATTAAGCAGCCGTGCGCATATTTTTTTGTTCCTCCATCACGTCTTCTCTCACCTCACCTATCCCTGTGAGAGGGAATGTGTTCTGGCTTCGGTCTAGATGGATGAGATCAGCCACCCCCTCTGCACGTGCTGTTAATCCACTCTGCCTCGGCAGAAGTGCTGGCTCCCAGTGGGGTTAGCTGCCATCTCTGCAGACTAAATCCGGTGTGAACTTCAAGGTTGTAAACTGCAAGATGGGTGGGAGGTGATGCAATGCTAACAGCATGGTCATTGGGATTCCTTCAGTTTATAGGTATAGGAAGAAGCAATTACATGAGGAAACGTGTGTGTGCGCACATGTGTAGGTCAGAGGTCAGCTTTGGATGCCATTCCTCAGGAGCCATCCATATTATCTTTTAGGGGAAGGTAATAACTGGGACCCAGGCCTTGCCAGTTAAGCCAGGTTGGCTTGTGAAACCCCAGGGAGCAGCCTCCACCTCTCCAGCACTGGCATTGCAGGCACAACCAGCACACTCCGTATTTTATGTGGGTACTGAGAATCAAACTCGGGAGGTAAGCACTTTATCAACTGAGCTGTTTCTCCTTTGCCCCTGCCGGGGAGGGGGGTTCAGATGCTTTCTTACACCTGGCTCAAATGCTGCTTATCTGGAATTCTCACTTGCCAGTTTATGATGGCTTCTCTGTTCATTTACTTTTGCTCTTGCTGTTGTTGTTGAGATGTTAAAGGAAAAGTCAGACAGAAAAGATGACCGATTCAGAGGAAGGAGGTTAAAATGAAAATTTTCCTTCCAGTATCAATATTGGAAGTTGGCAGCATACTCAGTTTCCCCTCCAGGAAAGGGGAGAAGTGTCCCCCAATTCTGTATCAGTTATGTCAAGGCTCCTTGTTAATACAACACCTTTGCCTGTTAGAATCGGAGTAGGTTCAATTGGATTGTTCTCTCCTCATGCCTACCGCTGACCCTACCCTTTGACTGTGTGGCAGGAAAAAAAATGTCATTTTCTCTTCATAATTGCTGCCTGTATTCTTTCTCTTCCTACTTGGTAAAGTCATCCTTAGAGCACAGCTGACAATTGAAACATTCTTTACACTTAGTAAGGAAACTAATTATGATGTAATATGTACACCCTCCCAGATAGAACCACCCTTAATTGGGAACACAATTCCTGCGGAAACCAGCCACATTGAGAAATTTCCATTTCTCCTGCCCACACTAATATTAGGTAGTTAGCTGGAAATTAGCAAGCCTGAAGGTCATCAAGAATGATCTCCTCCCTCTTAATCAAGTTCAGGCCTGGTGGAACACGTGGAGGGGGTGAAGGAAGGCTGCCTCAGAGTGCTTCTCCAGAGCTGCAGTCCCGTGTGAGAGGGAGGAAGCTGGTGGTTGCAGGGATTAATAAAAAGTTATTCTCTCTCGGTAACACATGTTTGAATAGATTTATTTTATGTTTTGGTCTTTAATTATTTTTAAACTGTTCTGTTATATAATTTTTTGCTCCAAAGAGTAGGAACTGAGATGTAGTTATGGTCTCAGGTAAAGACATTGATTTCCAGTAAAGAAGGAAGGCACGCTATTGTCTCCTAACCTAAGAGTTAATACAAATAGTTAAGCAAGAGAGATGGTTCAGTGGTTAAGATCACCTGATGCTCTTTCAGAGGACCCAGGTTTGGGTCACAGCACCACGAGGAACCTCACAGCTGTCTGGAACTCCAGCTCCAGGCGATCCAGTGTCTACTTCTGGCCTCTGTGGGGACCAGGCCAGCATATAGTCAGTACACATACATGTACCACAGTCATACACATAAAAACTAACAAATCTTTTTTAAAAATAGCTCATTCAAGTGGGTTTTAGAAAACAATAAATATCCTACCCAAATAGGTAGGTTAACTCTGGTCTTTCTGGCCATTGTCCCCTCTTACTTTGTGACCGCATGTCCTCTGTAGTGGACTCTGATGTAGGAGGTCCTTCTGTTTATGTGTTGCTTTCATTGGTTGAATAAAGAAACTGCCTTGGCCTAGTTGCTAGGACAGAACTTAGGTATGCGGAGTAGACAGAACTGAAGGCTGGGAAGAATGGCAGAGTGAGAGACACCATAGGTCTCCTGCCCGAGATGGATGTTGGTTAGAATCTTGCTGGTAAGCCACAATCATGTGGCGATACACAGATTAACAGGAATGGGTTAAATTAAAATGTAAGAATTAGGGATTAAGAAGTTAGAGCTAATGGGCCAGGCAGTGTTTAAATGAATGCAATTTCTGTGTGATTATTTCGAGTGTAAGCTAGTCGGGCAGCCAGGACAAACAAAGGAACCCTCTCTCCTTACAACAGACTTTTTATGTCAGTGTTTATTCCTTGGACGTTTTTCTCCACAATGGCCTCTTTGGCTATGGCCACTTCTCATCCCACACTATTCTCTGTCTCCTCTATTAACTTCCAAGTCTCACCTGAATCCATTCACTGGAGATCCTGAGCAGAGAGGGACTTATAGTAAGATACTGGTTGCTAACTCTAATTTCACTGTTTGCCAGAACCAAAGGTATTCTGCTGTTCTTCCTTCTTTCTACATTCCCTAGTTTGACTATATAGGACTTTCTAGAACTACAAAACACATTTTGCTTAATGTTTTCATTAATCAATAAGCATCATTTTATCTTCTTTATTTGTGCTTTGTTTTATGATTGCTTATAACTTGGTAGTTTTCATTAAATTGTCTTAAATCTTTGTCTGGATCAAGTAGAGTTGTTTAGTAAAATTATTAGTATAAACATTTTTACTCATCTTTTTTGTTCTCTTTTGTTCTATCTGTGGTCCAACCTATAATTTATAGGCCTTGATTCCTTCCCTTGAACATCACTATGACCCATGATCATGGAAAGTTTAACTCGACTTAGCTGTTGGAATGAAGCTGTGTCCTGATCTAAGTTACTCTGTGTGTGTGTGTGTGTGTGTGTGTGTGTATATATATATATATATATGGCATTTTAGATAGTGACTTGTAGTGAATGGGGAGCGGGCCTGCTTTTCGACCCGCCCAGCTCCCGCACGGCTAGCTTATACCGAGAAATAACAATACACAAATTTACGTGGAGTTCATTAACCACGTTGGAGCGCCAGTGACTTGCTCCAAAGACTCCATTTTACAAACTGTGTTAGATTCTTCTGATGGAGGATCACTGTATGCCCAAATGAACATATGTCTGGCCCTGTGTGTGCAGCACAGACCCATAAATGGTTTGTTCCTGTAGAAATAGTGTCATTCTACAAGTTTATAAGGATGAATCGTGATTATAAGAGCAAACAGCCATATTAAAATCCTATCAGGGAAACCAGATCCAAGAATTTAGTGGTACACTAAATTAAGGATAGACCATAAGTCTCTTACCTGGACCCCATGAAGAGGTGGACACCACCTAGTGCTGCAATGGTAATTCCTTCACCAATTCATCCTATGGGCTTCTAGTGTGTTCCTTAATGACCAACAAGCAGAGGACTCCAGACTACCCCAGGGCCTTCAGCTTGACTCAGTCCTCAACGTTGATGCAGTGCAGCCTGCTGAACTTTTCACCCCTGCTCACCACCTGGACTTGCTATCCACCATCTTCATCTTCCTCTGTACCTGGTCTTATCCTTTTGCCTCTGCAGCTGGACCCAACCCTACAGTTCCATTGCCCAATCTGTGAGCGCCAGGAGCCTGACTCACAGCCTCATTGGCTTCTCCAGCATCTCCCTGCAGCACGGTCTGGTTCCATTGTCTGGCCTGCACCCCTGTTGTTTCCCAGCTTTGGCTTCCCAGATCTCTTTGAAACATTTTGCCTCTTTAACTAACTGTAGACACCCTGTTGCTTACATATACACAGCTATGTTCAGTAGGCAGTGTGTCATGTGTGATCTGAGAATAAAGAGTAGCAATTAAGATCAGATTAAAAGAACCTGTGTCAATGTCAGCTAACTAGCCTGAAATCAGCTGCCATTGACATCCCTGCTCCTTGTGAATCTCTTGTCATTCAATAATAATGACATGGTTGCAAGATACACATGTGTTCATCTATATTTCCAATATAGTGCACTCATGGCATTCCTTATAATGATGGAATATGACAAGTAAAAAGTACATAATTGAAAGCTCCTAGTAATATATTTATATATATTATATTATATATATACTGTNTATATATATACTGTATTCTCACAGCACGATCCTCGGTTCATGAAGGATAGCATTGTCATTACAATGACCTCGCTTTGGCTAAGTGTTTAGCAGTGACAGAGCATATCACAGGGGACAGCATTTCTGAGAATTTCATTTTTAACTTACTGTTCCCCTGAGTACCAAATGTGATGTCAACAATCCCAATCCAGTAGGTATATAAAGTATGTTAGACAGGCCCTGAATCCCTTTCTTCTTGGCTAGATACAGCTCTCCCAAAGCCAGCTCTCTGCCGCCTTCTGAAGCTCTATTTCCTAAGGATGTGACTTGGTGTTCTCTGGAGTGTTTCTTCATTGCCCAACTAGGATGCTACTCATGTGCAACAGGCTTCCTTTTGAGCCACCAGCCAGCTCCTAAATGGTGACGTGGAGACTGATTCTTAGCCACCGATGGCCGGCCTTATCTTAACTATTATTTTAATCTGTTTCTCTTTATCTATGTTTTACCTCAGGGCTGTTTACTTTTCTTTCCTTCTGTACGTCTTACTTTCACTGCTTCTCATATCTGATTGGCTGGCAGCTTCCTGACTTCTGGCTCTGGGCATGTGCCTCTCTTTCTCCTTCATTATGTCCTCTCTCTCTCTCTCTCTCTCTCTCTCTCTNNNNTCTCTCTCTCTCTCTCTCTCTCTCTCTCTCTCTCTCTCTCTCTTTCTCCCTCCTAAATTTCTCCTCTTATTTATTCTTGCTGCCAGTCCCACCTATCCCTCTCCTGCCTAGCTATTGGCCATTCTGATTTTATTAGACCAATAATGTGCCTTAGGCAGACAAGGTTAAATAGCAACACATCCTTACATAATTAAACAAACGCAGCATAAACAAATGTAGCACATCCTTACATCATTAACAAAGGCAGCAGAAATGAATGTAGCCCACCTTTACACTGTTAAAGTAATATTCCATAGCATAAACAAATGTAACACATCTTTACATAGTTAAAATATTATTACACAACACTCATGTTTCTCTGAACAACTCTGGTAATGACTGACCTGGAGTGGGAAGAGGGGATCTGTATCAATGGGAAACTTGATGTTCAATTTTCTCCCTCTAGCTATGATGACATATAGTAAGAATCTGAGCTTCAAAGATTTGGATTGCTACAGGAAACTGTACAATGACAGCCAAAATGGGTCAACCAGATCCTGCAAGCATTCCAGTAATCTCTTCAACCCCATCCTCGCTGATTTATTACTGCATCCTTTGTCCTTCTTCCTCTCTTCATAAAAAGCATTTAGACTCTGTTTATATAGCAGAGGTCAGCAGATAAATGATAAAATTTACTGTAGGGCCCTACTTGGGAATATTCTCACAGATCTCAGGCACCAAATGCTGTGTAAGCACATGGGTTTCGATATCCTCCAGACACGTAAGGAGAAAAATAGAGACCAGGTCCTAAGAGAAAATTAAATTTTCCATAGCTAGAACATAGTTGCATTTTAAGTGACCACTTTAAAGATACTACTGCTGTTTTGGCAAAGCCCAGTAAGCCACATAAAATTAATTTTATATTTCATTGGCATTACTTTCAGGAATTTCATGTTGACATAACCTCTAGAGGGGAGTAAAATGATGTAGACAATATGCTTAATGTTCCTATACCAACAAAATATTTCAAATCAGAACAGAGATTGTGTTCTATAAGATCATTTTGTTCTAAAGTGCAAATATGAAACCATCATTTTCACATTAATTATCTAAGTGCTAGCTGACTCTAGATCAAAGGCTTAAATCAAATTATAGGTGTTTTGCATGGATCCCTGTGGTTCCCCCTTCTCAGATACATCTAGGTTTGTGCTGAGTTGGCAGAAGCCAACCAGCACAGGTCAGCTGTCCGCAGTGGGACCTGAGCTCAGCTTTTACAACAATGAATGACTTGGTGCAGAGAATACAAAACCTTGAATCAAGTTTCATAGGTTGCTGGTCACAAATGGCCCCAATTTCTGGGTAGGTGGCAGTGTCTCATGGTAGCTGTTTATAGTGGAGACTAATCATCCACCTCAGTGACAGGTAGCAAAGAAGAAAGCAAAAGGGACCATGACTCAACAATCCTCTTCAAGGGCTAATGGCCAATGATCTAAAGACTTCCCATTAACTCCCACTTCCTAAGGATTCCATCCCTTTCCAACAGTGCCTTCCTGGGTACTATGCCTTTAATATATGGGTCATTAGAGAAAATTCAACAACATCCAACCTGCACCAGTCAGCAAATGTCATGCAGAGAAAGGATGTATTTCTTGTGACCATATCAGTTTGGAAGAGAACGGGCTAAAGAATTAGTTTATTCTTTTTTCAACTAAATATTATTTAATTCTGAGCCACAAAACCTATATAGATAAAGAAAGAGTCTAGTGAATCAATGAGTGAGCTAGATTTTTTTTACCAATAAATAAATAAGTAAATAAGCAATTATTTCTAAAAGTGAAGGGTCTCCACCTACTGCAAGATCCTATTTCTGAACCTTTGGAGCTAAGATCAAGATTCAATACCTTATGCTTCGGGGACTGAGCTGCAACTTTTCTGACTGACTGTTAGATTCTACAGGATCTGTTCTTGCTGCCTGTAAGTTTCTACTTGAATTCCTTGATGCTTTCATTGTGCATCTCCAAGGCCAGCGAGGCAGGTTGTGTACTGCTTTTCACATTGATGCTCATTCTGTCATCTCATTTTCTGACCCATTCTTCCTTAAGTTTGTCTGTTGTTTTCCAGTTAATATAGGAAATTTCTGGTCAGTACCAACCTGACTTCTCCATGTCCTGTGGCTAGAGTGTGCAGTATCTTCAGCAACAGGTTCTTACCATGGAACTTGCAGCCATAAAAATAGTGAGGCCCTAACACATGTAGGCATGGATATAACTGGAGGTAACTGTGTTGTGTAAGTTGAGCCAATCTCAGGATATCATACTTTTATTACTCTCATATATATTTTAATTTAGACTCCAAGGTTTTGCTTACAAAAGGCAATATGGAAGGCAGAGAAAAGGTAAAAAGAAGACAATTCACAATTTATTTTGTAGCAAATCTATCAAACTCTCATCTCACTTCTCCCAGACACACCCCTTTATCCACAGCTTCTGTTCCATGACATCTCCATCCATCCAATCCCACTTTTCGAAATATTTCCATATACAGAATTTTTTTATAAATGAAATATGGCTTTGTCAACCAGTCTACATTTTCACATGAGCAGAGAACTGAGTGATAGAACATTTTTATTGTTGAGCTGTTTATGCATAACAACATAAATAAATCTGACATAGTTTCCTTGAAACAATTTTCTCATGATGATGTCATTGCAACAGTTTTTCTCATGATGGTTTTGCTGTAACTGTTTTTTTTTTCCATTGTGGCTTCTTTGTAACTTTTTTTTTCTCAAGATGGCTTCATTGTAAGTTTTTCTTATGATGGTTTCGTTGTAACAGTTTTTCCCTTGATGGTTTCATTGTAAAAGTTTTTCTTATGATGGTTTCATTGCAAGTTTTTCTCATGCTGGTTTCATTGTACCAGTTTTTCTCATGATGGCTTCATTGTACCAGTTTTTCTCATGATGGTTTCATTGTACCAATGTTTTTCTCATGATGGTTTCATTGTAACAGTTTTTCTCATGATGGTTTCATTGTAACAGTTTTTCTCGTGCTGGTTTCATTAGTTGTTCTCATGCTGGTTTAGTTGTAACAGTGTTTCTCATGCTGGTTTCATTAGTTGTTCTCATGCTGGTTTCATTGTAACAGTTGTTCTCATGATGGTTTCATTGTAACAGTTTTTCTCATGCTGGTTTCATTAGTTGTTCTCATGCTGGTTTCATTGTACCAGTTGTTCTCATGATGGTTTCATTGTACCAGTTGTTCTCATGATGGTTTCATT